>JANHGB010046740.1:0-71480 GCA_026283785.1 Coracopsis vasa
CCAACATTGTTGTCATCTTGGAAATTAAGTGAGGTGGCTGTGTAGTGGATGTAAAGTCTAAGTGTATGAGACAAAAGGATCATTAGTATTAATGCCTATCATTTATTTTGCATATGCAGTGAAATATCACAGTCAGGATGAGGGTTCCATTTACTTGGGAAAGTACAGATACAAATGAAAATGTAATTGCTGATGTAAAGACATTTTGGATTTAGGCCAGCAGGAATCCTGAAAAAACTCAATCAAGTCCTAAAAATTTTACTCATGTGAGTAGCCCTAGAGACATGAAGAGGAGATTCATCTACAGAAAGAATCAAGAAAAGAGTATGTGCAGATCCAAAGTACACTATAAAGCAAAAGACAAGTTGTGAGTCATAAGTAGGAGGAAGAAACTAAGGGTAATGGCATAAGAGGCTTGTTTCAGAAAAAGTAAGCCACCTGCTTTTGTAAAGAATCTAGCATCAAGCCTTCTCCTTACCTACCCTGCACTCAAATCCTGAACTGAAATATAACTTATAACCTGTGTATGCACTATCCCAAAGGTGAGTTCCTTTCAGCAGAACAGACTTCCAAATCATTTAGGTCTCCACTGGGTTATGAACAGCCCTGGAACCACAGAATAACAGGGACCCCACAAAAGTTTGAACCAGGTAATTTTTAGAGGTCCCTTCCAATCTGGGCTGTTCCATTATTCCTCATGGTGCAAGTGGTCCAACCCCACCAATAAACTCGCTCTGGTTTATCCAGGTGGTTTTTTACTGTCTCCTAACACACTTCAGGATGGTCATTTGTACCTACCTAACTCTTTACAGCAAAAGGCTGTGCAAGTATGAACCCTCACAAAGGACCGACTGAAGTTAAAAATTCAGTAATATTCTTGCATCATCATTCTGAATGACATTCAGCAGGCAGATGGCCCCACTATCCTTGGATAGTGCAACATATAAGTAAACCCTGGCATGGAACTGGTGCCTTCGGAAGTCAAGGTAACTTCCTGACTCTTTAATGGGTACCCACTGCTGTTTATGTCCAACCAAATATTACTGGGTGCTCACAGAAGCATTTCTTCATATAAAAGTGAAAAAATGACAGTGCAATTGAATACATAAAGAAAATGTGTTGAGAAGGTGACAATTTTGAGCACTTGAAAGTCAGGAAATAACGTTTCCTGTAGTAACATTATCTCAGCCATACTGTCTATTTTATGACATACTCGTATTTTACCACACTTAAAGGTAAGATGTATACTTAAAAGAAAAGCAGGAATATAAAAGACTGCACTAAGAAAGTAACCTTTCCCATATCGCAGTTTTTAAAAGCTTAAAACACTAACTTTAATGTGTGACTTAAGTTTTTGTCCTTAATATTCATTATAGGAAAAAGAAAAAAAAGTACAAGACAAAGTAATTTCCAACGTTTCTGCTGCAGATATAGATGGCAACTGCCCTCCTGTAAGTACACAGGTTTTGAAACGTAAAAAAATAATTTTCAGGAAAAAGAAACAAATCCCTATAAGGTTAAAAAATATATATTCAAATATGTACAACCATATAAATTCTGTTGAGAAATACAAAAATACTAGCCAAGATATTTCTGAAATGACTGGTATTGGAAAGACAGAGGGATGTGAGACAACAAGAATGTTTTGTCAGTACCTAAAAAAAGTAACCAGACCGATGTAAATCACTACAAATGTCATTTAGTATGACTGATGTCAAGTAAAGTCATGAACGGGATAGACAGAGCTACAATTAGGAAAGAGGTAAAAGGTAGTAGCCCAATGAGAGTCAATGTGGCTTTATATAAAAAAGGTCATGTCACAGAAATTTGATACAACTGTCTGATGAGATTTCAATCTTTTTTGACCAACATTATTGCATTTTCAAAACAGACCTCTCTAAAATATTTTCCTTTGTGCACTATACAAAGTAAATTCATTAACCACTTACAAAAGACGAGATCAGAGAAAGTAATTGTAGATGGAGAATGAATCACCTGGTAATTTCAATACTGAAAGGAGTTGCAACAGGACTATCCTTGACCCAGGCCTATTCAGTATATTTAATAGTTACCTGGAAATAAATATAGCATTCTTGATGGTGAAGTCTGCAGATAATCTGAGCAGCTGTGGCATGTTAAATAACAAAGAGAAATTCTAGCAAGTGATCTGTATTGTACAATCAGACAGCATTACTTAACAGAATTAGTGCTTTTCAGTTAAATGGAAGGTCACACATTTGGGAAAACAAAAAGGTAGGTCACATTTCAGGATGAGGAAGTTTTATTTGAAAAATAATAATAATAAAAAAAAAGCCCCACACCAAAACCGAGTGAACTGAAAGAGGACACAGTTGGCAAGGTAGAGAACTAGCTAAATATGAAGGCCTTGAAGACAAACACAATCGTAAGTAAAGGCAGAGGAATCTAGTGCAATTTTACCCAACTGTAGATTAAATATCAGAAATACTGACTCTGTTGTGTAGTTTCCACATAAGATAGAAATGGTAAAGAAAACAGCAAGAAAAACTGGCAGTCTAGAATATCTAACATGCAATGGTTGCTTTAAGAAGCCCAGAACAGGGCTTAACCTAGCCATCCAATGTTTGGGAGTTTATAGGCTTAGATCAGGTGAGGAACATTAACTTAAGCCTCATAGATTTCTTCTAGGCTTTTATTCCATCCAGTAAAAAGCTTGCCATGCACTTTTTGTTGAAGGCATAGATTTGTAATTTGAATACTGGACATTCACTGTCAGTGTTTGACAGACCAGTCTGATACTTTCCACCATATACCATCCAAGACTGAGATCAGAATGATAGAAAAAGCTCTCAAAGGAAGACTTCATGAAACCATTTGTAGACAGGGGGATGAGATATATTTTTTTTTCTCACTTTTTCTTCATTTCTCTGGGTTTTATGCTTTTTCTAATCATCATACTGCCTAAGAAACTTAGATATAAGAACAGAAACTATTAGTAGACTTTACAGAGTGATTTATATTCTTACTTTTCTTTGGAACAGGTTTTATTGGTTTTGTTTTGGTTTTTTTTTTATATTTTGCTGTTGCATGTTTGCTGTTATCAGTTAGAAAAGAGTTCTACATGCTTTGGTTATAAGAGTCCACCTAATGTCTGGAAGGGGGCAGTCTTTAGTGAAAGAAAGTTTTTTTGTCACATTTAGAAGTTCTGAGAGTAAATGTTTTCTTGAAATCCAGGAAAGAAGTCCATTAGGATTGAACAGTAGAAGAAGGAAGAAATCCATTTAAAATCTACATTTGATTATTTTTTCCAAGTCTTATTCCTGCATAACAGATTTGTACAAATTACAGCCTCTATATTTAGATGTCTTTTTTTTTTTTTTTTTAATCTAGTTCAGAATTTTCTATTTAAATTTTTAACTTTAAAATGGCATAGCCAGCTCAGGAGACAGTCTTTAATACAAAGAAAAGTACAAAAATGACTGAACACTATTATGGAATAAAATGAAAGGAAGAAAGTATTAAGGGGAGAAGGAGGTGTTATTGATGTGGAAAATGAAATGGAGACCCTTTTCCAAAGACTTCTTAAAAGAATTGTCCTTACAGTGCCTTCCTGCCATTTTCTCCATTTCCCCAAAGATTTTGTAGGTAAAACCCTGTATTGTAGGTGTTTTTCTACCCATGAAATATTCATCAGCTCTGCAGTCTTCACTTAAAGAAGGATCCAATAAAAGAAAAATACTTTAGATATAAGAAGAAATTCAGTGCTGCCTAACTTCAAAAAATTAGGTGCATTTGAGAAAGAGAACTATGTCACAATCTTCAATATATTAGCTCTCTCCCTATAAATCTGTAGCTAATGATGTAATGTGTAACATGAAAATCATATTGGATTTATATTCAGTTCCATTAGGAATATGACCTTTTCTCATTTGGAGCAACATTGGTACTATTTTTTGCCTGAAATGGGGCAATCTAAACAGAGCAGCTTCTGAATCATAAGGACAATGACTGATGACAATTTCAGAAATAGTCTGTTAGGGGATTGCTGGTTATTTGAAATGGATTAAAATTTTGTGTGAAAATCTTGTGTGAAACCTTTGTCTAGTGATGAAATGTGGAGTCACATAGAGCGAAGTGTACCTAACGTCTTCATCGCGTCTTCATCATTGCTACAATAATAATGGCTAATCCTCCAAATAAAGAAATTATTATCATATTTATAAAATGTGGGTTTTAATTGAAAATGATTGTTTTCTGAAATACGTCTAAAAGATATTGGAAAATTAAACTAAATCTCTAAAAGATACTGGAAAATGAAGCCAAATACTGTTATTTCAGCTCAAAGTGTGATATTCAATGCATCCTCAGAAATGTCCCATTTACCATAGAATCGTAAAATAGGGTTAGAAAGGACCTTAAGGTCACCAAGTTCCAATCAACCTGCCATGGGCAGTGACACCTCGCACTAGATCATGTCACCCATGTCCAACCTGGCCTTGAACACTACCAGGGATGGAGAATTCATCACTCCGTTTGGCAACCTGTTCCGGTGCCTCACCACCATTACAGTAAAGAACTTCTTCCTTACATCTAACCTGAACTTCCCATGTTTTATTTTAAACCCATTATCCCTTGTCCTATCACTTACCATGATGGAAAGGATGTTCATAGGAAAAATCATTGTAGCCCAAGTAAGTTCATAACGTCAGGACATGGGTGGTGACTAAACAGCAGAAGCACAGGGCTCCTCCCAGGTAAATCCATGAAAGAACTTTTCAAAATTGAAGGAGTGCAGAACTAAAAATTCCCCACCTGAAGAAGAATGAGCAATGGGGAAGAGACCCCTGCAGTGGTATTCACAGGGGCTACTTCTTCAGAACCCCTTTACTTTTAACTTGGACAAGGAGGCACAAGACATACGAGACTGGCACGTGAAGATACATTCATGGAAATCAAAGTCATATATCCCACTGAATTGTCTGGGATTGCTTCCTCATGATTTCTTTCACTAAGTTCTTTTGAGAAAGGTTAGGTCATCAAGTACAGATTATCACAGGTTATCAAATTCATTTTGTTGAGACCATTGTGTTGAAACCATGCTTGGGGTTTTTTTGTAAACTAAAAATGAAAGAGAATCGTGAAGGTATCATTGCAAAAACTGATTTCTTGTCAAAGTACAAATACATGAAAACGTAAAAAAAATATAAAAGTTTAGCTAAAAAAGAAAAATAATTAAATCTCAGACTAATTTTGAAACTATTTTTGGTTATTTTTGAAACTACAGTTTTGTTGTCTGACACTGAATTGCCACCAAGGTGTCAGGCTGAGCTACCTGTTCCATGGTGGATGTTGGTTCTGATGCCTCATTGTGGAACAATCAGAAAATCATCTCACAGAGAAGGAAGGCATGAGGCATTTGAACTGCAGCTCCCCTGGAACACCTCGATGACATTTGTAAATCACTCACTGGGTTTTGATCACAAAATTTAAGGTTCCTTTATGCCATTTGTGACGAGAATTTAAAGTATCTACATTAAAAAGTTAAAAAATAATCAAATGTCTTCATTCATGTGCTACGATTCTCAGGCAATGTATGATGATGGTTTACATCTGCTTTTAGCCTGCACTTCCTGTGCAGTTGAATACTTCAGTTCCTGTCAGAAGAAAGGCTTGCCTGGAGGAAAATAAGACTTAATTTAGTCAGAAGAAGACTAAAGTGATACGTGTAGGTGGAGAGAAACATCAAGGTAATATGTTTTGCCAAAATGTGTGCGATTCCTTTGTGTGAGCTGTGTTTGCAAAATTCATTTTGAGCTACCATTAAGGCAGGAATTTTTCTTCACCAAATGTTGGTCAGCTTAAGTATGAGAAATCCTCAGGTTGGTATGCCTTTCCTACTCTTCTCACTGAATATAGAGAAAATCTCTAAGACTTACTTTCATTAGATATTTGCCTTCAGAAGGTTTCAGTTCAGTGACAGGAATCTGATCTATTCTTCTGTGAATGTTAAACTAGAAGTTTTGATTTTCAAGATATAAGGAATATTTCATTTTAAAAAGGTGATTTAATATACATTTTTGTAAAAGATTGAAATGAAAACCAATTGACTTGACTGGGACATTTGATTCTATTTGAAATATTATTTATGGCTTTAGCTATCTAGCTTTGGTAAAAGATACTTTTTTCATAAACTAAGGAAATTTTGATGGAATAGCCTGAATATTTTCAACTTCTTTCAAATTGCTTAGAAGTAATTCAGAAATCCTTACTATCTTTCCTACAATGCATTAAAATCTCCAACCGAGAAATGATATGCACTGCCATGGTTTCTACTGAGTTGTAGGTGACAGGAAATTCATGTATCAGAGCCTGGAAAAGACATTCTTACACAGGGTGCTAAAAAGTATCTTCCAGAGCTTATAGTTATCTTAAAAAGGGGAAAAAATCCACCTTTTAATTTTGTTGACATCCCACTGTTTAACCATGACACTTTTCTTCTTTTCCCGGTTTCTCACACCCACACTGGAGACAGTACTTTGAGCCCTCACCATGTCACTACCTAATGGCTAGTATTTGAGTCTGAACCTCTTCTGCACTGCGACAGAGGCTAGATCCTCAAGGAGTTAGTGAGATGTGTTTGGAATGAGGGGGTGGTCCCAACCTGGCAATAAGGAACAAAGAAGCTTAAGGTACAGAAGAACTATGAAGCTGCCTGAGCCCAAGTAAGGTTTTGGCTTGGAGCAGAAGCTTTTGAACACTGCAGTGAAGGTTCTCCCCCACATATTTTTGCCATGAGTGATCTAAGTAAATTTTAGTCTTGCCATAAGTCTGCCCCATCAGAATTTTCAATCATTTTATAAACCAAGAATAACACAGTAAGACCCATGTAAAAACGCAAATATCTGTTATTTGCAAATCCTTCTGAACTGACAGAAGAAGCTTTAGATGGAAATTATTCTGAATTACTGATGAAAATAAAATAATTTAGATTTATGAAAAGCTACTGCTTTGAGAAATCTACAGAATTAAACAAAAAAAAGAAAAAACCCAAAGAACAAAATCAATAAACCTGTAATGCTCATTGAAAGAAAAATACCCCACTGATTCATATTTTGCACTTCATCCAGTACCATTATACTTTCAATAGAAGTCTTTGTAACTATATACCTTGGCAACAACTACTTTAGGAAAATGAAGTCTGTTACTAAAATATGTTCCACATTAAAAACCAACCAACCAACCAAGAAAACAAAATACCAAACAAACAAACAAACCCCAAAATAACCCCCGTACCCCCCCCAAAAAAAAACCCAAAGAGTGGTCTTTTTTTCTCATTTCTTTTTTGAGTTCTTCTATATATTTTATCAAGGTAAGTTGTCCTCTGAACTCACTGTGCAGGACGTCTTCCTTTTCAGAACATTTGCATGTAGTAGACGATAAGGCAGAATGCATGCAGCTATTTCAGATCCCTAAAAAAAAAAAAATCATGATTATATAGCACCACGATAGGCTTCTTAGTATACAAAGGGTTACCATATATCATTAAAAGAATGAGCAAGCTTTTGATTTTAATTGTAATTGTAAACCTCTCTACTGAAGCCTCAAATGCGTCGTTTGAAATCTAGTGGAGATGTGAGTTTTCACTGCAGCCACTTTACGTTTGTGATACATTAAAAGGTGCAATCCAACTGAAATGTAAATCACTGTTCTTGAAAACAAATTACAAATAAAGATAACAGAGCAGCATACTAGCACTAAAGCATCCGAGAGCCCATCTGAGGCGGTTTTCTTTCAGACCCAAATTGCAGCAGCCCTGTTATCATGGGTAATAGGGTGCTGCTAAGGCAGGTTGATTACATAGCTATGGTAAACAATCCTTTTAAATGTGATGCCTCAATACACATGCACATACAACATTAATCAACTGAATTCAAACAGAATCACAAAGGGAAGTGGTGGGCCAGCCCCCGTTGCTTTAACTCACACAGTAAGTGGCTGAAGTTCATTGCTGACTTGCCACAGAGGTGTTTTCTGTCCCTATGTAATCAGCATTAACTTATATGCAATCTTAATTGTGAGCCCTGTGGAAAAGAAGAAAATGAACACTTGAGGTTTCATCTCAGAAAAGGGCTGCTTTTTCATGCTTCAAGGTATAATAATTTTGCTTCACTTAGGCAGTGGTCTCCTTGGGGCAGGGTTGGCCTCTGTTTTGTGTGTTTGCTTAGCCCCCTGGGGCAGGATGAAACCGCAGGATGTGCTGGCGGGGCAAGCTCTGGCTAGTGGTGAAGCCCCATTCGTGGACAACCACGAAGAGCTAACCGAAGTTAAAACCAACCTTCTCCCTGCTTAGACTCTTCTTCCACAATAACTCTGCCTTTCCAAATAAACCCTCACCCAGCCAGCCCTATTGCATTAAGAGAAGACTTTTTTTTTAATATTACCGGCCCCCTCTTGAAACTTGTCATAACTCAGTTTATTACACCTCTCAACCTGTTTAAAATGTTCATGCATTTATAGCATGTACTGCCAAGAAATCTCCTCTATAATTGGAGATTTGCTTTAGAAAAGCTGCTGTAATGGGGTGAGAAAAATAAGCATCTGTTGAAAGGATGTTGATGCAACATGGAAAAGCAGGTAAGGTACAGAAAGAGCAAAGTGTGATAAATAGCTTCTATTTAAAAAATAAATGCAGTAATTTAAGTCTGCCTGAAGATAGCTTTAAATAATTCAGCAAATGATAATAATAACATGCTCTGAATGATAGTTAAAGAATGTCTTGTAGAGTAACTTACAGCAATTCTGTGAGAGGCCAGCTATGTGTAATCATCAAACATGGCCATACTCAGCAATTCAATTTAGTTCTGAAAATTTTAACTGAATACTTTAATTAAAACATCTGTAATTCTTTAGGACAAGGAATATCTGCTGTTAGCTCATTAAATAAAAAGAGAATATGTAAATGCAGGAATTCCATAAAACTGAACATTAAAAGATTTTAAATAGGTGGTACATATAAAATTTTGAAACATTGGTGCTGGGACACCACGAAGTTTTACTAATGGGGTTTGGGGACTTTCACATCCTCTTAATAGTTAAAATCCAGTCCCAGCTGCGTGATATATATATTTTTCCTCAATATGGGATGGCAAATGGGCTATTAACCTTAAGACCTAGCTCCCAAGATGTGTCTGTATCACTAAAAACTCAGGGACATGTCAGGTACTTTTCTGGGAATTTGGAAGACTGGGTGGCAATGGATAATGCTTTGCAGTACTCTCCAGAATCTGATCCTCCAAGAGAAGAAATTTCTAGCACTCTCAGAGAAACAATAATATTGAACCCTTCGAAGAAAAACAGAATACAGTAGTATTTGACCACATAAAACTCAATTACTTTTTCCTATTTTGCTCCCCATTGCATATATGTAATGGTTATTTTGGGGTCAGACCTGTTTCACAGGAATACTGCACATGGGTTTGCACATGAGTCTGCAGAGTGCAAGTAAGCACACACAAACTACTGCGAAATACAGTAAGTGAGTAAATGATTACAAAAACTCATCAGCATAAATAGACTGACAGACCTTTACTAAAAAGCTTCTCTATTCCCCATACAGGCACACTGGGCATCAGTACAGCCATTTCCGCTGGGCTGCTTTGCCAGTGCATGTGATCACCGTTACTTACTAGGAATAGCTCTAGAAATACAAAGGTAATTCACATCACTTAGTTCTTGGGTTTAATTCAACCTGTTCAAAAAGAGTGAATTATTTTTTTTTTGAGGGTGGCTCTCAGGAGGAATATGACAGGAATATTCATCCTCCAGAATTAACTTAAGAGTGCATTTCCTTGAAGTTAGTCATCAATAGCTTAAATGTTTTTTAGTACTCGCCAATCCAGCCTAAATTTAACTGGTGACCTAGATTGAAGAGCTCTAGGAGCATAGATGGTACTCACCACTTTAAATCTAAATAGTAACCCAACAGCACTAACCCTGACATGTTTTTCAGACATTGTAGAGACTGGTTTCTGAGATCCTAGTATTGGGTTCCTCGCTTGGAATTTCTGTTCAAATAAGAAGATGTTGCATTAATGTGAGAGAGACTATGCTAGCAGAAGTATAAGCTTCTGATCATACCTCAGAGAAAACCAGACATATCTGGAAGGTAGAGGAGAGAGTCTGAACTGGATACTTCTGACTTGGAAGGAAGACTGTACAAAGAAGCACTAGCTTCCAAGACCTTGACTTTACATCCAAGAGAAGAAATGCTATCAACCTTTGCCTCCAACTCCAACAAATGAAGGGGATTGCTGCCACTATGTAACACCAGAGAAGCTGTTATTAAAAAAGCAGTAGGGAGCAAAGAAATTGAGTAGCCCACATCTTTCACCTCCTGGACCTCTTAGATGTCCTGATATCTCTTCTTGAAGCTGCCATAAGAAGCCTGTTTTCTTGACTTCCCTTGGCAGGGTGTTCCATAACAAATATTTACTAGTCAACTAGGTTAAGGTTCCAGTGTCCAAAAAGTACATACTCTAATGAACTGCAGATGTACCTTTAAGCTTTTAACTAGAATAATAGAAATAAAGATTTCATCATTCATGTTAAGCACAGTCTTTAAGGAGTTTCTGTATTAATATGACCTGTCATAAAATGATCGTTAGGCTTCATTAGACAATAATAGAGATAGAGGGAATGGAAGTATCACCAAACTGTTTCTATCAATTTTAAAATTCTGTGCTTTCCCTGACACTATTAAAAAAAAAAAAAAGTCAGATTATTTGAAAATTTCTTTAGACTACAATAACTTTTAAATATTCTAGAAATTTCTTTAAGAATACAAAATGCTGAGAAAATTGTACACAAAGAGGGACATGCACTGTGAGTTCAGTGCAACTATACAAAGGCAGCTCACAATACAGACTTGTAACAAATTGGGGAATCCAAGATGCTGCAGTCAAGGACTATATGAAACACAGAGATCATTTGTACACATAGAGCTGAAAAATACAGCTGTTGTTTTCACTCAGAGATAATAATCGTATCCCTGGGCAGCAGGATAAGGCCTGCTTTCTTGGTTCATGAACATTAAGAAACAACTCTTCCATTGTTAACCTTCCTGAGGAGACGCTGCAAATGCAGGGTCGTATAGGAAACAAAGATGTAGGAATCATTTAGTGCAACCCTACACTTAGACAGGTGCCACTCTTAGTCTTTTTAATTGATCTCATTTGTTACTTATACCTGTAAATCACACTGTTATCATCTCTGAACAAGCAATGGAAACCAGAATTTGTCACTGACTAAAGATAGCAGACCAAGTCCTGAAATGGGCTGGTCATATAGACTTCCTGGCTTAATTACACAACAGTACATTAGATTGAAATGAGATACTTGGAATAATCCAAATTACATGCAGGCCTCTTGTTTCTTTATCCGACATTGACACAAAACACAGTTCAAATGCAACTGCTAAGAGAGTAAGTTATAGTCTTCCGAGAGAGACAAAGCCAGACACAAATGCAGGGCTAACATAAAGATTTTTGCAGTAAGATTAATCTTATATTGACCTAAAGGCCTTCTATGCTGA
This sequence comes from Coracopsis vasa, assembly GCA_026283785.1. NCBI lineage: Eukaryota > Metazoa > Chordata > Aves > Psittaciformes > Psittacidae > Coracopsis > Coracopsis vasa. The sequence continues at coordinate 11,570 of JANHGB010046740.1, forward strand.
CAGCATGGCACTTCATCCCAGAGCTGCTCAGTGTCATGAAGGGAACAGGAGCATCGTGAAGGTGAAAAGCTGGAGCCTTCTCATGGGGGACAAATCTAGTCATTTAAAAATGGATAACATGAATACAATTTCATTTGCTTTCATTGGAATTACTCAATCCTATATGAAGTCCCATATAAAGACTACAGTGTCTAAAAAGAGTGAGACAAATTCTCCACATGGAAAGAGTAGTACAAATATTCAGATGTGCTTCTAGCTACTATTGTGCATGCTTCTTAAAAACAAATGGAACCCAAAGAACCCAGTGTTGAAGTGTGAGATAATGAAACCCAATGCCATATTCTGTCATACAAAATAGCTACAAAAGCAGACTTCCAAAATAATGCCTTTCCTTCCTCTGCTGTTCACATTTTGACTCCTTCTGTAGCTTTGCCTAATTGGTCCCTTTTAGCAGAGGCAGATAAAATTAAAAGACTGTTCTGCTCCTATATGTTCTCCAAGCTTTCTGGAGACTCCAAAAAGTCTGTTTCACAAAGGACGTTCGAAAATGTCATCCTTTTTGGCCTTCAGGAGTACAGAGTGAATGAAATAAGAATACTTCTGAACAGTAATCTTATGTTAAACCCTACCTCTACTTGGAAAACTGTTGAGGTAGGTCTCCAGAAGCATATCTATTGTCATTGGTAAGAGTGACAGGAAGAGAAAAAATACTGGGGGAGAGGACTGATATGGAATATCTAAAAGCAACTGAGCTCTCAGATATAGAAGAAAAATAATGGAAAAAATAGAATGAAAAGTTAACAGAAAAGTCTAAGGCAAAAAAGGAGGAAAATATGAAGTAGCATGAAAACAGGGATGTGGAGGAAACAGAGCAATACACAGCAGCCATAATAATTCAGAAAAAATAATTCATCCATTTTTTGAACATGACTATATCATTATGTGGTCATTATACTTAGTGAAATGAGATGACATTTTGTTTGCATCATTAAAAATGTGTTGGTACAGACGTTCCCCCTAGCTATTATCATTCATTCTTTCGAGAGATACCTTAGAGAAAAAAAAACCTTCCACTTCCTCAACTTTATTTGGAGCATTTTATGGTATCTTTCTGCCTGCTAAAAGCAGACAGTGATGCTGGCAGGCGCACCACAGTTGGCAGATATGTTTAACCAGAGACTGCAAAACACAAAATGCATGAAGGACAACTAGGCAGGAAAACTAGAGCTGTACTATGAGCCAGGAGGAATGAAACTGTGTTCCAAAACTGGCATACATTGAAAGATGAGTAAAAACTAAGCATTTCTATTAGTAACCTCCCCCGATTGTGATTAACTACTATTTTGAACAAAGCAGCAGTAGTTGTTCAAACCTGTTTAAACCTACAAGATAGGTATTTTTATGAGGTAGACGTTCCACAGTTCAGTTTCTTTTCTTTGTGATACACCACCTAACCTATGTTGAGTGAGACAGACCAGCACTAAATCTTACCCTTCTTTCACTAGCTTTCTCAAAGGGATATTTTAAATAAAGGGCTACTTTTCCCCAAAGGAATGGAGAGGCTTTTTTGAGTTTTGCCTCCAGAAAGGATACCAAAGGTTGGGAATGATTTCTGCAAGATAATGTGAGACAGATAAAGGGGGCATGGGAAGTAGGACAAAAATACAGAGCTACTTGAATAAAACCTACCTAAACCACAACTTAACTTCCAGTTCTACCCGAAGTCCATATCACACTTAAGAGCAACCACTTAGATTCCTTACAGCTATCTCTTGAAAGTAGTAGTGTGGAGAAACCACCACTTCCTTGATTGTTCTCACCTCCTTCCAGGTCCACAGAGATTTGGTTTCCTTTAGTTTTTCTGGCTACCTGTGGCAAAATTAGTCAGCAGGCAGTGATGCCATGAGAGACATTCCTCAGTTTGTGAGCCCTGAAACCAAGTATCAAGGAAATGTCAGATAGACTTCAGTTTCCTTCCTTATCTTAAAGCTGCTCTCAGAGGCCTTTGAATAATCTGGGAGTAAGTTTTCAGCTGTTCTAACCTTTGATATTATCATTTCAGCCACAAGGCTCCTAGATATTGGTGTCATGTTTGCAGCCTCACGTCTGCCAGCCACATGATTCCCAGTGGAAGAAAAAGTTGCAGAGGGAAGGTAACAAAGATGTGGAGTTAGCTTATGCCTGCTACCAGTACCATGCAGAGGAGTGACTCAATGGCCTGAATATCTCTTACAGTGTGGCTGACAAAAAAGTGTCCTTTTCGTAGCCAAGCCATGCTGCTTCCTTTTGACTAGAGAGGTGGACTCAGAGCACAAGTTGCAGTGTTATTTATTTGTTAGTCTTAAAAGCACTGCAGTTAATTAAAATTATTTCTTTTTATCCTGAAACCCAAAACCTCTGAGCTATTGAAAGAACATAGGTACTGACGGTGAGAAGACGTTCATGCAATTTGCAAGGACAGCACAAATACTATTGCTCTTTAATCTCCTATTTCACAGCAATATGCATTTTTCTCAAGCCTATGTTCTGATTGTCATTAGGGGATGTAGGCTTCAGATTGTGACAGAATGATAAATTTTACAATTTTGAAATCAGATTAAAAAGGACAGTTAATCCATAATTTTTGTCTTAAATAATCTTTCACTTGATATTTTCTTTTTCTCCAAATAAACTATAAATGAATCGGTGTGAAAAGGTTTTTGAATAAGGGACTTTTGAAGTTATTTTAGATAAAACTGACATGAGTTTAAAAAGAATTTAAAGTTAAACTGCAGTAAATTGTGGATATGGATATCCTTATTCAGAAACAGTCTTAAATCAGTTTATTCCAATTCATGATGCTATGTCATGTTAAGGATACCTTAAAATTCTGAAGCAAAATTTCCTGTGGAATTGATGCAGTTTAAGTAACACACTTTAGAAGTGAATTCAGATTAACTTTTCTCTAATCTCACCACAAAAATAAATTACTACTTATGGTATGCAGTTAAGATTGGATCACACGCAAAACTTTCTAATATTGGTCCAAGGCATATAACGATGGGTGCTATTTTTATTTCTCTTTAGGAACATAGAAAAAATTTAATACTCTTAAGCAATGATTGTTGCTTTTAAGCCATAATGAAGTATTTGCATATAATTATTTGAAAATACTGTTTTCTAATCTCCATGGAAAATTCACTTTCTGGAAATCTGTAGAAAGTATGGATAAATTGTCTTAGCAGTAGAATAAAAATCAATCACACAAAAATTAAATTTTAGCCAGCCATGCTACTTTTTCAGTTTTATGACTGAACCTATCTTATTTGGACAATATTGTTAGCAGTTGTATTTAATTCAGTAATTTCAGCTGTTTTAATATTTGAACTTACTGAAAAAAACAGTTGTATGTTGATTGGCATTGATAGTAGCAAAACATTTCAAAGAGTTATAACAGGTTAGACCTCTAAAATTTCCAAGACAAAGTGACCAAGCATTTATCTTTTAAATAAAATAAAGAATATATAATGACACAGTTTCATAACAACAAAACAAATGTTTCTACCGGGCAGCAAATGGATATTACTACATATGCCTTTTTAAACTGTAATAGTACTCATTTGAACATATGCAGCATAAAATAGCAAGCAGTAGACAGATCAGCTTTTAAAATAGCTATCAGAGCACAGATCTGGAAGTTCAAAGCATCAAAAAGTGAACTAGAAAAGTGATACCTAGCAAGAGGGCTGTACACTTTTACTGATTCCAGTAGAGATTGAAAGTTGATTTTTATGTTGAATTTTCATTTAAACACATATGCCTCTCAGTTTCATCACTTTAGATCTTTTACCCTGCTAAAGTGTGCAGAGAAATGCAAAACATGCATGGTTTTAGTAGCTTTTACAGAGAAGCAACAGTTGGTTTAATGTGGCCTGCTTAGTTCTACTGTTTCCTTCTCAGTAATAATAAAAACTAAAATACAAGTCTCAATATTTTATTTTCTTAAAGTGGAAGAATGGGCAAGGCTTCTTCTGCATTAAGCGGCTGCATAAGTAAGAGCTGTCTCTCTCTTTCTTTGCTTTAAGATCTCATTGTGAAAACTGAGGTGGAAATTATTGTTGCCTGGCATTGCACTTCTGACTCCACAGCTACATTTTATGAGGCTTGTGTGCAATTAGCCAGTTCGTTATTTTATCCTAATTTTATAATAAATCACTTCACTCTTTTTCTCTCATCCATCATCAACTCATCTGCCCGCAAGTCAAAATGGTACCAATTATTAATCAAGGCCAGAGGCACCCGTTCCTGCATAGGAGCACCATGTTTCAACTGTCAGGTGGCATCCATCCCAGCCTCTCTTTGTCAGCAATAAAGAAAATGAAATTGGACTAATATGAATCTCATTTCTGCCCTGATTAAAGGCCTACATTTTCCCTAGGCATTGCCTGACCAGGTCCTGACTTGTGAGATATTCAATGTTCTTGTAATGTCATTCGGACAGAGCGCGCCTGTCTCCTTAGGTCATTGTTCTTCAGATTCACTTGTTTTACATGGAATATAGGCTAGAAAATCTAGACTTCCTTTGGGGTGTTAATTAAGAGGAGCATCCAAAATTAATCAGCAAATTCACTAGGGCGAAGGGGAGCTGTCTGAAGGCCTCGATATAAAATGCACTTCTAGTACAGAGAAATGAGCCTTCGGCTATTGACAAAGAGAAAACAAGTGCACAGACGGCAATGTGACATAAAAATTCATATACGTATACAATTTTACATTCATTTTCCTTGTCAGCTTGTCACCTTTAATTATAAAGGTTGATTCGCTATTTGGCAGATCTGGAAATTGTAAACGCTTGGCCATTTGAATATCATCATATGGTCAATGTCTTCAAAAAAGAATGACACAGAGGCATACCAGGAAAGGAACACTGTAAAGTTCAAACTGAACTTCTCTGACGATCACCTTGAAGTATCTTGCAGGTCTTAGGGACAACTGTGAATTTGGTTATAAAAGTACACAAGTTATGACCATCCGCAGACAAAACATGATATTGACATGTTGCTAGCCCCCACCCCTTTTTTCTTAGTTTCTAATCCTAATTTCTTGAATTCTTTTATCACTTATTCCATTCTAATGTTATTAGTGCTTGGTGTGAAGGATTTGCATAGACCTTCAGGCTACTAATGACCTTTATGTGGAAACAGAAAATTCTGTGTTTTGCCCAGTGAAGACTTAAAAAAAGAGTAATGCTAAGTCCATATCATGCAGACACCTCAAAGAGAAGCTTCTTAGATAGTTAAAATTTTTAATCAGATAAGTTTGCTTGTTTTCAGTAGCTACTAAATTAGAACTGAGTTTCTGTTACTGGCAATAACACTTCTTATCTGTACCTTGAAGGAAGTCCATGAGCTCAGGTTTCAGAAGCTACCTGTTGTAGTTTTTTGTAGTTACACCTTTCTTATTTACCATCTGTCTCTGTGAAATTTTTCACAATTTTGGAAAGACTGGAACTGCAATCTTTTTAATATTACAGCATGTCATAGTTCCAGACTAAGAACAGCCATATTGTTCAAGGTTTCGAGTATCATAATTACTTTTCATGCATTTCGATAGACCTATAAACAGTACAAAAATAGGCCTTAAAAATGCTACAGACCTATGCAGAAGCACACACCAAGGAGATAAGCTCTTCAAATCTGTTCTGAAGAGTCTGATATAGAAGATTTTACTTACATCAGCTACAGACTTATGGTAAAAAAAAACCAAAACACCAGAGGCAGGAAAGTTGAAGACTTCAGAGAAGGGGATGGTTTGTACTGGTTTTTGAACACTTCTCTAATGTTACGGAACAGAAAACCACACAGTGTAGGGATCAATATATGGAAACTTGCCACTGTGATGTTTACTTCAAATAACTGCTGCATGAAAAATAGGATATTCTGAGCTGGTATGGTACTCTACATTGAATCACATGCTAGGTAATCTAAGATTCTGACTGCATTTTCTAAAATCAGTCACCTTTATCCCTAAATGGGTGTAGTAAGTTAACCTTATACCATTGACTTTTCAGCTGCTACATTTTTAACCTTTTGCTATTGATGAATGAAAATCATCAAGGGCACTGAACTCACCTAAGGAACTTTTCTCCTAACTCGTTTTTACATGGTAGTAAAAAGACAGTATTCATTGCCCACCTATACCAGGCTGTCAGAGCTGTTGTGTAAATACATGAAAGAATTGCCCTCATGCTGAGACTTACTAGCAGTTATATCTGTGACTGTGAAGTATGATGGAGTTAGGTCAAAACTTGCAACAGTGAGTGCTGGTATTTATACTTCTGTATCTACAGTTAAACTGCCAGAACAATTAATGCTGATTCTCATGATGGCTAATTTTATTAGGACTAATGGGACCTAGGGTGGACACCTGTTAGGTGGCTTTACATTGCCTAATGGTTGATAACAATTGAGCAGCACTAAAAAATCCTATCTGATAATCACAGACTTTTAGTACAGAACATTAACCCTGATTTCACTTCAAGGACACCTATATCCTCTATATATGCTGTACTGCCTGTGTATATTTTACAGACAGTCTTTATATATAACTCCTTAAACCAGAGATTTTAAAAAATCAAAAGATTCTATTTAGTATTTACTTCCTATGTATTTTATAAACTAATACCTAAATAACACACTAAGACTGTTTATGAAGCTTGTAAAAATATAATAAAGAGAAATAAAACCCCAGCATATAAATGTAAGATTGCAGGAGGTCATCTCCATTTTGCTATTGTCCAATTAATTCCTTACTCTTAAGGAACTTAAAGCATGAAATGTAAGCTTAACTATGAATTATCTACATGACTCCAATAACTGTTTGTAAAACAGGATTTCCTTTGACATTTATTTTTCAAGGTTAAACATCTGAACACAAACCACACTTTGCAAAGGAAGATCCACATATTTTATGTCCCCATGTATATTTCTTCTTTCATTTCTAGAAAAATTCAGTCATGAGCTATATCTATTCTGCATTGCAGAAAAGGTATGAAGTGTGAATCCATATTCCCCTGTCATTCCCAACTATTACGTACATTAGGTCAACTGTTGGGGTGACCCAGCAGATCTGATGCAGAAATCTCTGTATCTCTTTGAGGTGCATTCTGAGACTTAGCATGCACTGAAGGAAAAACTTGCCCATCTTCCTGACAATGCACCTATAGATCTCTGTGTCCTTGCAGAAGAATACCTGAAGCAAGCACATATAGTGGTCCAGCATTTTTCCTGAACAGAGTTCATGGTGGGTGGTGAAAGGAAGGATGGGATCTGGAGGCAGCCTTCCTGAAATCACTGAATACATAAGAGTTGATGCCACCTTAGGAGCTGCATGATGCTTGCCATCTCAGATAACATGAGATGTAATCATTGTTCTATGAACTGTTACTCCTTTTCTTCAGCTTATTTAATTTTCTAATTATACACACTACCTTTTACCTGCATTTCCTGAATCTCTTGTTCTGGGAGAAAGAGTCATTCCTTAGGATCTGATCAGGCAGTCAGAAAGTAAGTAGATTTTCCAGCAAAATGTGAACATGACTATGGCCTTGGCATGCTGTTTGTGTTCATTAAATATAAATATAAATATAAACCAGCAACAGCAACAAAGAAAAATAAAGTGTTTACATATATTCCACCAAAGCTCTAAACAATTAGTTACTAATAACAAAATAAATGTATTTACAAACTTTAAGTTTCCCCTAAGTGAACCAAAATTCCAGTGGGAGTCATTTTTTATGTCAGATCTACAAAGAATCTATCATACAAAAAGAGTGGTGTTGCCCTTTATCTTCCAAAACACCCCAATCCTGTCAGTGTACGGAAGTAACCTAAACCACCGAAGATCTTAACGCCAGTAAAACTTTGATAGACTGAACTTAATTAACAAATAATTAATGCACAGTACATTAAAACCTTAGTAACTCCAGGCATTTCCCTAGTTATTTTTTCTTTACCTTTTTTCAGGTCTTCACAGGATAATTTTGTTACAGTTTCACACAACCAAATTCCCCAAGCTGCTACTAAAGAGATCTGTTCTGCAAGAACTGTGATAACTCCTAGCAACCCTGCAGTTGCAATGTTGCATTGCAGTTGCAATGAAACAGGCATTAGCTTCCTTTTTTCTTTAATAGTAACTGATTGCTGGATTATTAAATTAATATTAATCAATAGGATTTGATTTTATGCACTACTTAGTGTTGTTCACATCAGAGTTTAGCTGTACCCTTTGGAGTTCCAATGGTTTCATTCCTATTGTGTCAGGGACTACTTCTAAATGAGAGAAACTCCACATGCATGTCTTTCTGCACTGGGAAGACTGGTGCTGCAGGAAAGACTTGCCAGCTCATCCTGTAGACCCAGTGGCGATGGAAGAGCCTTTCACATGTTTGAGATCTAGGTTTGCACCCAACAGCTTGGGTGCATACTGATGTTCCCCAAGAGTCATAGCCTTCATACATCAGGTGCTCCTTTGGTAGACACCTGCTCTGTAACATACAGGGACAATGTAGCAGCTTGGCTAAAGTGGAAGAGAGCATTGAATATCTAATGCTGCCCCTCTGCCAGTCCCCCAAAATAAAGGGAGCTGTGCAGTGTATAAGGACAGAATAGTGGGACAGGTGAGTTATCCTTCCCTTCCCAAGGGACAGTGAAGGGATGCATTCGTGTCTCTGTGTCATTATCCTGCTGCGCATCAGGGCCACACCAGCACAGCAGGAAGTAGGGAACCTCATCACAGTCAGAAACTCACCCCGGCTCACTATGGTCATTCCTGCCTCCTTCAAGTGCAGACTTTGATGTCAAACTAGCCACTGACTCATCTACAGTATTTTTCCCAAACTCTTGCTGTAGACAGAAAATGAAGGGCAGGCTTCCCTGAACCAGAGGTATCTAGCAGAACAGTTGTCTCAGAGCTGGGTTTGGCGGCTAAAGAAGTGGCACCTCATAATATTACAGCACATTACGTATGTAGGAAGCTGCTGTCTTATCTACACTAGGTGCCCCTCTGTGGTAGGCTGACCTTGGATAGATGCCAGGTGCCCACCAAGCTGTTCTATCACTCTCTTTATCAGTGGGAGAAGATAGTGGAGAAGAAAATAAGATGGAAAAAACCATCATGGGTCAAGATAAAGGAAGTTTAATAAAGCAAAAGCCAAGGCTTCATGCGACAGCAAAGGAAAACAAAAGATTTCTTCTCTACTTTCCATCAGAAGGTGATGCCCAGCCACTTCCCAAGAAACAGGGCTTCCATACACTCAGACATTGCTCTGGAAGACAAATGTCATAAATAACAAATGCTCTCCATTTCCCCCTCTTCTCTTAGCTTTTATTGCTGATCATCCATGATATGTTACGGAATATCCCTTTGGTCAGCCTGCCTCAGGTCTCCTGGCTATATCCCCTCCAAAATATTTTCCCCACCTCCAGCCTACTGGTGAGAAGGAATGTAGAGACAGCCTTGATGCTGTGTGAGCATTGCTCAGCAGTAGCCAAAACTCTCATGTGTTAACACCTTTCTAGCTACCAATACAAAGCACAGTACTATGAAGGCTGCTGTTGGGAAAATTAATTCCATCTCAGCCAGATTAACTCCATCTCAGCCAAACTCAATGCAACCTGTACATTTCTGGGGGGAGTCTTGACTGGCATAGTTGGTTGAGCTCTGGAATGTGTTGGTGCCCTGTTGTGATTATCAGTAAGAGGCATAATTTTGCTTTGGCTCCTGTCCAGTTTGTATACTGGGGAAAAAAAAAAAAGTTCTCTTTCTGTGGTAAACAAGAAACAGAGTAGAGAAAAACAGATCCAGAGAACACCTGGTCATGAAATGCATAACTCTGGGACAAGACTGCGGTAAGCAGCCCCTGGTTCCACAAGCTAAGTGCATCTAAGAGAGAGGTAATAGCAAAAGCTTTCAGCTAGACAGCTGCAAGAGACCCTTGGGTTAAAGTACTAGCTTTAAACATATATATATGTATAAATAGATATAAAAAATCCTCTTCATCCTTTTTAAAAAATGAATTTGTATAACCAGATCTTTTTCAGCATTCATTTAAAATGCAATTTATTTCATTTTAAAACTGAGGCTTGAATGAAATTTGCCAAAAACACAGCTGAATTTATTGGGAGTTTGGTTTGAACCTTGATTTCATTCTCTTTGTTCTGTTTTCCACTTACAAAAATTGAAAGGTATCAAATGACTGAGAAACTGAGAAACTGTGCACAAGTATATTAAACTATGTGCAGCAGTTGGATAAAATACCTGCCAATCCCACTTCTTCCTTAAAAGATATGGTTTTATTTAAGTAATACTTCTATCACAGTGAGGCTTGGCTTGTAAATTTCACTCTTAAGTAATCAATGTTAAAGCAAACAGAAGAAGGCTGCAAAGAGGAGCACAGCTCTGATTTACACATACTTTGTTGCAGTTGTTTTCATCACACAAACTAGTTGCCAATACCAAGTGGCAGATGTGAGACCTTGGGATTATGGAAACATCAAAATATGTCACATCCTACCAGATCTTGGAAGATTCAAAACCCACCGCACTGACATTATTAAGTATTATAGGGGGGTGTGTTTTTGGAAAGGAATCAACAAAAAAATTCCTGTAGGAGCTGAACTGCAATTCAAACATAACTAATGCCAATCCCCATGTAGTTAGAAAACTGCTTCTCTCTGTTAGGAAGCAACTTCTGTTAAGAAGTTAAGGAGCAAACGCATGTTCTAGCTTGAATTGCTTGAAGCAAACCTCCAACAAAAGAGCAGATAACAGGATAATATCATCGGCCTAAGGATTCTGAGAAGTTGCAGTTCAAACACTGACAGGAGGCTGTGGGTACATCTTTAGCCACAGAGAAGGACAGCCAAGATGACTGCTGGTGAACTGACTCAGGCATAGAAGCAGTATATCTAAGTTTGAGGGGCACGGGGTCTGAGCTAATAATCACTGCTGATTTATGAACTCCTAATCAGGGCTTATCAGCTTGTCACAGAGCTGTGATAATTTAGTGAGACTGCTTCCAAAATGGCACTGTGCAGAGGCTGCATGGCTTCACGCTGCATGGACTGACGAAGGGCTCTCACTGCTTTGGAAATGTCTCTTAAAATGCCACGGTAAGGTAGCCAGGCTTTCTCATTTGCCTCCATGTATCCAAGACATAATCCCCAGTAAGTTTAACATGCCTGCAGACTTTATTCTATATTATATTTTCCCCACAATATTTCTGAAGGAGCTGAACTGTAATTGCTGCAATTTCTGAAGTATCTCTTAGTTTCCTCATGTTACTGTGCTTTGGTGCCAAGTATGTCTTGGTACCTGCAAGCTAGATGCTCACAAACCAGATCTCAGAGGAAATTAAATGAGGACCTGCACTTCAGGGGTGCACTAAGTGTGGTATGCTCCCTAATGCAACCATAAGCATTTGGGCATTGAGTGGGTGACTTTGAGCTATATGAGGACATTCAGACCAGGAGATCATATTAAACCTGGTCTGCTGTGAAAACTTTCAACACATAGCAAGACGCAGGGGTTCAGCATCAACTGCTTTCATCTACTGATTTACTCTTATCATACTGAATTATTTGCTAATGTAGACACAGCCTTAATCTGCCTTTTCTAATCACATATGAAGTTCACCGCACACTGAAATGCAGATGAAAGTGCTTTCTTATGTAATGTTAATAAACCTGGTTCCACTGTAATCAGTTAGAGTTCAGCCTTGTACTGCAGGGTGCCAAGATTTTCCTGAAGCAAGCTCTTATTTTTAAAGAAAATCCTGAGTCTGAAAAATCTTGAAGTCTGTGCAATTTCAAAGAGCCACCTCCCAAAAAACAAAGATGAAGTAGAGACCTACTTATCCCTACCAATTAGAGAATGCATTTGATGGGGGAACGACAAAATATTTGACCTGTTTTTAATAAGTTGAATTCACTAGCATCTGAAGTAATTTTTCAAATTTGAGCTCATGGAAAGGCTCTGTGATATAGATGACAAATCCAACATTAGTTTTGGATATTTTCATACAGGCTTTTAAAGTAATACCACATACTGCCTTTTACTGAACTAGGCAGAAAGGAAACGTGTTCCCATTACTGTTTTTTTTGAGAATATGCTTATTGTGAATTGTGAACTAAAAAGGGGCTTAGGAAAACAAAACTCCCATCGATACATGGGAATATACAGTTACTCCTGGAGAACTGACTCACATTAAGTATCGTCCTATCCACCTTTCCAGGAAAGCCTGGGCAAGGGGTAAGAAAATGACAGTTTTCTGAGGTCATGTTTTATGCAAGTATTTAATACATTTTTGTATTGATTCCATAAAAAGAAACCATGTCACAGAGCATAGGACTCTGGTCCAAAATTTCCAAACCAGAAGATATTATGACCCTCAAAAGTCAGAAGATTATTTTTGAAGTCTTGATCATCCCATCGAATTCAACAGGGATGGATAGATTTTAAACACTTTTATGTCCTTCAGCTAGTGGGATCCATCTTGTGAATCATTTAGTGATTAAAAGAAACATGCCAGCACTGAAACAACATCATGTATCTAAGATCTTAGCTCAAGCCAGGATCCCACTACACATATGAACATATGAATATCTCACTCACAATCTTCACTGATGCTAAAAGTTACATTTATAAGCAATCACAACCAAAAATATAAATTATTGTATGTCCTTGTGTTTTCTTGTTGTTGTTGTTGGGGTTTTTTTGTTGCTTTTTTTTTTTTTCAGGTAGAACTTGCTCTTTACTCTCTGTCACATAGACATTTTTATGTCAGGATAAACAGTCCAAGCTTAAAGACTGACCCTAACCTTATGAGTTTTTTGTGACAAATAGGAAAAGCAAATCTAAAGTAGTTAATGTCCATTTTTGTTAAGCAACAAAACCAGAACAAACATTTTAAGTAGTCACTCTCTTAAATATTCTGCTATGTGTAGAGAATGCATATATACACCATTATATACATGTATATAAAAGAGCAGAAGTCTGAAACTTTCCTTTCCCTTAGTGCAAATAAAAGCAGTCTTCCTGAAATGATGCCTGTTTTTCAAATTTGGTTTCTTTTCCAATCTAAACAATGTTTGGAAAATGTTCGGTTGTACAAATTAACACCATCAAGATTTTTTTTTTTTAAACCAAAGGTCTAATTTTAATGGTAATATTTCACCTATAAAAAGTGAGGATAACAAGTTTGTATTCATACAAAGGTGTTAATTAATGAAAGACAAACCTTTGCCAATTATTGACACATTCCTCTGTAATCCTGTTATGTGGAACATTCTAATGAAGTCATAGTTTATTACTAATGATCTAGCTTTGTTTAAAAAAAAAAAAAGCTGCAAGGGGGAGGGGGGCTGAAATAATTTATTTGCTTTGGCGTATTTTTTATCACAGCAGGTAAGAATGCTGCATTTTGACTGCCACATTGTATGCAGGATGAGGGGGTATGACCTCAGAAGCAGCAACGGAGAACTGGCTCTTTCACACTTCAGCACACACTGCTGTGAACCAGCACTTTGGTCATATTATCCGCCGCACCACAAAGCTGTCCGCTAATTATCTCTGAATACGAATTTTATTGAACCTTAATTTTCAGTAATGGGGCCTGATAGTTTGTGAAGAAAGACAAAAGAAGGGTCCCTTTGTTTTTCCCTCACAATAACCTTCTAGTGCTGGAGCTATGGCAGAACTCATTAAACTTGAACAATGAGTTGAAATATGATCGGGTTATTTTTGTCCCTGCCCCCAAACTAGTCTAGTCCTGTCTGCCAGCCTGTCCATCTGTCTAACGATATGGGAAGAGACATTGATTTTGTGGTGGACGCTGCTACAATGCATTGCCGTACCCCTACCAAATCACTGCGAACATGAATCTGAGCAGAAATTTATTCTTTTGTGCATATTTGGCAAGATCTCATGGCAAGTTTAGCTGTGATCTGGGCACTGTGGAGATCTGAAAACCCTGATTAAACCAGGTTAAACGAAAGCTGATTTGTGCTTGATGTGCACTGCGGGAATAGATGTACATTAGCTAGAAATACCTGTTATTCATTCAAACTTTGAGTTAAAAGAAACTAACATGGGAAAAAAAGCTAAAATATGTGCTAAAATATGTGACAGGTTTCTGATCAGCTGAGAGCTGTTAGATGTTTTTGTACTGCCTTCAAAGTCCAGCCTTCTCAAGGCATCTTCTACTAGGCAATGGAGATCTTAAAAGCTTATTCTCTTCTAATCTGGAAGTTTCACTCTAATTTTCTAATTGAACTGAGGGCTGAGCAGTTGTACAGTAGTGTGTATAATAAAATACCTCAGGATATACATAATAAGTCAAAATCAAGGGATTACTCAAAACACAAATACCCTGTTACACTGAAACTGAGTTATTTGATTTCATGTGCAAAAAAAGGAGTTGGGTACCTTCTTCTTCCAGGATTGTCTCATTAACTCATTGCATTGGCAGTTTGGATGGCTCACCAACAGTTTTGTCCCTCCTAAACAGTGCTTATTTACTATGAGAACCATCAACATGTTTTTGTAAGATATCTTCCTCTCAAGTCCTCAAGTATTTCCTCTACCCAAAAATATTGCTTCAGATGTATTTCATACAGTTCTGTGGGTGATATGTTTGTAGACAATTTGCATAAGACAGCAAATCAACATCTGGTGTATCAAAGAAAATTCTGAATATTGTCCACTTTAAGATCCTCATGTGTACTTGAAAAGTCTCACATAGCCTAGTTTTTAAATTTATCTTCATTTTTGTAGGAGAATATGTCACAGCCAAACAGAATATTGCAATTTCTGTGATTCCTTTCCTTTCTTTTCAGCCTTAATTTTCTTTCTGCTAGGTGCTATTCAATTATTCTTAAATTAGTCACCACTATAAAGCCATCTTGCATCTACAAACCAATTAAAAAAATAAGTTTTGAAACAAAATCATACAAAGGCAGCCCCCTCCCCCATCTCTGTGCCCTCACAGGGACTGGGGGCACACACACAAACGTGCTTGCACATGAACACAATCTCACGCACATACACACACACACTCAGAGGCACACAAAGTCCTACCTCGCTAGGACTGTGAGTTTGATGAACAAATTGCAGTTTGGGAGAGTGGGGGAAACAGGAGATTGTTTCAGAGACATGATAAATACATATATATTTCTATTTTTATATATCTAAGTACAGACATCAATATAGAGATGTGCACACACACATACATACTTATATGAAACAACCAAAGCACAAACTCATTTCATTTTGACTTGACCTATTCCATGACTTTTAACATTCCATATCGAAACAAATAATCTATTCTGTGAATAGTACTACTATTTTTATTGTCCTGAGTATTTAAAGGCTGAAATAATGGCTAGCTTTACATTAACTCCATTAATAAGACTGGACATCTAGTTAGGATACTTTGACTGCAAAGATTTTGATTTTTTTAGTGCATGGAAAGATGCTCATACTGCAACTGTTGTGTACTAGAAGAGTCTGCATTTGATTCTGAAATAAACCAAAACAAAACCTGAAAAGAAAAGAATATCTATTAACAAGCAGTAATTGAATGCTCTTCAGTGATACAACTTCCACAGACTTTTTCCATCACATATGAAGTCTGATTCTTCTGTCATTCCCACAATTGTCAGTCGGGAGTAATTACATTAAGGTCAGCAAAGAGATCAGCACTAAAAGTGGCAGGAGAAAAATATTAAGAGTACAAAACTTTAACGTGTAGCATTTGGTTATACTTTCAAGCTGCTTTTGGGGAATATTGAAAATTTTTAATGATCTTGCATTTTATTTCACTAATCCAGAAATCTTTGCTTGGTCTGTTCACTGAACACCAAGTTGATCTGGGGAGTTGTATTTTGTCTATTTAATTATATCTTTCTTTTAATTTTGACATAGTAAGTGAACGGAAAATGTCAGTCTGGTATTCGAAAAAGGGTGAACTAAGAAGTAAAAAATAGCTTTGGTCTGTGATAAATGTGCACTGAAGAAAGTCGTCCAAACAGCAAAAAGTAGATTCATCAGGCATAAGTCACGCTTCATTCTTCAATTAAATAAAGTAGTGAGCGGAAACTTTGTGTTGTCCATCTCAGGGATGGGCGTATGATCCTATTTGCTTGCTGGTGTGGTATCTGGCAGAAACAGCGCCCCTGACAGCTTATACCAGCAATGTAATCTGTTTATTGTAACTGGCTCTGGTCTGCCAGTGGGAATTCCTGGATGCAACTGGGAGAGAGTGAGGCAGCAGAGGAATGTACTGTATATTCAAATAGATGTATCTTGGGTATTGTATGTTCCTTTCCAACAACAGCTACATTGCTGTATTGCAGTTCAAATTCCAAGTATTCAGGGATGTAAATATATTAAACAATGCATCTGTTTGTGCAAAGCGTTCTTATGAGGGGCATCCATGTTCTTTTAATCAGTTTCATGCTGAGTGAAAGAAAATTGTAAACTATGCATTAAAAGAAGATTTAGTGAAAGTTATTTTTTCTCTATCTTCTGCATCCTAATTCAATGCTTCCCCTTGCTTTCAGTGATAATATAAGTAATCTTCTAGTAACATTCATGAGGAAAGTTTGATGTGGATTTACACTAGTGGAGCTACATTACAATGGGTAGATTTAAGGTATTATAAAATGAGTTTTTGGATTTGTTACAGAGGTATGAAACCCCTAAGACACAGACAGATAGGACTTCCAACATATGGCAACCACTCTTATTATAAAACAAAACAGTGTTAAGTCAAAGTACCTGATTACAATTCGCTAGTGCTATGTCACTCTGATAGCAGGCTTATATTTAATGCCACAGAAACAATATAATTTATTTTTCTGTCTTCCCTTATCCCTTCATTATTGAGTTTGTAGGCTTTGAAACCTTAAGCAAAAGGACAAAATATAAATTATAGAAAACATCAAAGTATAGTGAAATCAAATGACATTCCATACAATCCTTACAGAGATATCTAACATATTTTTTATGTGCAGTTTGGTCGAATTGCTATCACTGCAGAGCTTTAGTGGCTATAATTAGTAATCTTTTGGGAACTACAGTAGCACACTTTTAATGTAAAAAATATTTAATTGAATGCAATAGCTTGGCAATGTAAAAATTCATTTGGTATTTGACAATGATTTAAGCTGGACAATATTTTAACCTGGTATCAAAGGTGTCATTAGGAAAAAACATAGCTGCATATTTTTATTACGTGCCGCTTCTTCAGCTCAGTCTGTTTATAGTTTTTTCTTAAATTGCATTATTTGTGATGTAGATTTTGGAGGTAGAGCATCTAACACCCTACCTACTTGCACTATTAAATACAATTTTTGGTGAACAACATATCATCGAAAACATGTGAACTAAGAAAAATATGACCGTTATGGACATGTCAAAAGAAAAATCACCAGGCCCAGTAGGCTAATAAACAAAATTCCGTTTGGGGAATGAATTGAGTGACAAGCAGTTCCTAACAAATAAATGCACATTAGATTCAGATGCATACCGGGGTATCAAATAACTAGATAATTTATCACCAGTCAAATTTAAAACCACGTTTACTTGTCTTGGTCTATGGTTCCCATGCACTGCTATCTTATTAACAAGACTTTAATTCTCGTACTGACACACAAAAGTGTTGTACTCTAATGAACTGTCTGCTCCTTGCAGAAATCTGGTGGTAATGTAGGATGTTAGTTACAATAATGATAATCTTTAGTATTTTTAGCCTGTCAGAATCCGCACAGCCAACAACAACCAGTCTTTTACTAAAACTCTACCTCATCAAACTAACTTAATTAGCAATTCAAGTCCTTATTTTTGTTTTGGATTCCCCTCTGGCTACTAATTAAAGCTTAATCGAAACTGCTGAACTGAGGTTGTAAAGAATTCATTAATATTAAAATTAGCCCCAACAATTTTTTTGGGCTGGTGCAATTTGTATTTGTTACTGTCAGGGTTTGAAATTCAGTTGAATTGTTAAGAAAGCTGTACCAGAAATTTGCTGTATATTCATATTATAAGTAGAACAAATATGATGAATTCCAATAGTTGAACAAGTAATTCATGATTTGACCACGCACAGTTCACATGACTTGTGTCACTGTTTAATACCAACAGACAAAATATATTTTCAGATCATTTTTCCAAAGTCATCCACATTTCTTTATCCTCCTAAGTGCTTTCATATTTTGGATAAAAGGGAATAAAAGGCTCAGAAAAAAAAATGCAAAGATTGATTTTATGTATTATCTTGACAAGATTAATATGTTTGAAAAATGAACAGATTTACCACTTCACTTTGATTCTTCCACTTTTCTTAACATCAAAGATTACTCCAGCTGCAATAATGGTTATTCTGAAAACTAAGATCAACCAAACTATGAGCTTCTGTGAAGAACATATTTTGCTGGTAACATATCTCTCATCAATGTTATTTTTTCTTTAATAAGAGACTAATACATTGTCTTCTAAATTAAAATGAGCATCTCAGTGGTCTATAAATTATTTAAATATATTCTTTTCTGAACTCAGTTTATTCTTTGTAATGAGTTTAAATGTATTTTTAATTAAATTGCTTAGCTTACAATAAGAAATGAACTTATATTTGAGTATTACTAAATACTCTCAACAAGATGAGTGAAACATATTTGTTTTTTTTGTAAATTCCATGAAAAATGTAAATAAGAAAAGCAGTCTTTTTATAGCAGATGAAAACGATTTTCATAATTCAATTTCACTTTTCATTTTAACTTTTATGCTTTAATATTTTTATAGGAACATGTATATTTATTTTACCCTACAGGAAATTTTTTCAAGAATGTTTATAGGAAGCAAACTTGTTAAGACTAAAATATACAGCAACTAATACTGTTTAACATATTTTATTAAATATAAACATTAAGATTATTTATATAATGCAAAACTTTACAAAAATATACAGAAAAAATTACATATGCATCTAGGTTTCATTTAAATAACATTTATGACAAAACAATCATGCACATATTTAAAAATCAACATATGTCCATTTTTTACTCACTGACTAAATCAACAATGGCATACAAAGCACACAATTTAAAATCTTGGTGACAATTTCCGTGAAGTTATTCAAATACAATTTGACTTCTGACAAGAGGATGTAATTTATAAAACAGAACATGCCTATCAGTGGAACGTAAATTTGCATAATGAGGATACTTTCATTTCTGCAAGCACAGTTTTTGACATCCCAACTTGGAGCACTGGAAGAATCTGGTGAAAAATGTCAATATACATAAGTAGAAAAATGATGAATAAAATACCCATAACATTTATCTGATTTGAGTAAACAAAATAAATTTTGCTT
The DNA here is from genome assembly GCA_026283785.1 of Coracopsis vasa. Taxonomy (NCBI): domain Eukaryota; kingdom Metazoa; phylum Chordata; class Aves; order Psittaciformes; family Psittacidae; genus Coracopsis; species Coracopsis vasa. The sequence continues at coordinate 30,978 of JANHGB010046740.1, forward strand.
GCAAAAAGTAATGATTTTGAAAACTATAATAATATGCTTCCTAAATCTATGAAAGTCTAGCACTGCCTTTAGCTGCCATCAGCTTTGTAAACTAAGGGAGGTGTTCTGAGTTTATCATTAGATGATAAAAACACTGTTGTGACATTAATGTTATGCATTTTTTAATCAATGTTTTGATTTGATTCTCTGTTTCATTTCCTATAAATATACTGCAGTATTAGCAGTACAAAGGAAAAAAAAAAAACCTTTACCCTTTCCTTCAGTAGTTAAACTTCAAATTGCATGTTAACTTGGTCAGCTGGTTGAGAGAATCCATCACTCTTGAACTGGAGAGAAAATAGTTGTTTGCCCTCCCCTAATTTTTTCGAGTAGTCATTTCAGGTAAACATATGTTTAGAGTTTAAATTCAACAAATGCTGGAACAGATTTGCTTTACTTCAGCATCTCTTACTAACCCCACCAAAAGGGATAGTATCAGATGACAATCAAAACCAAGTTACCTTTTTGTTTTGAAGCCAGAGCTTGGACAAATTAAAACATATCTATTTCAGGTTTGCTAAAGAAAACCTGAACTGTCAAGAGGAAGCAATCGAATAACATCTTTAACAAAAAAAAAAAAAAATTTAAAAAAAAAAAAGAAGCAACACTCAATTTAGGAAAAAAAAAAGAAGAAATTTACTGGAAGTTATTACTTTCCTTTATACAACTTACTAATAGCACCTTTCAGAATTAGAACTAAAGGAAAATTAGTTTATTTTTAATTAGTGTGGATGCTTGTTTATATTTTCCTAATTCCCTAAATTTTGAAATTATGCCTGGTTTACTTCTGTTTATGGTGAGATTCACTTTATGGTCTCTCTGATAATGCTATTGAATTGTAAATATTCCAAGCGGAATTACTTGGAATATTTTTTGTTGCAATACTGTTACAGCTGGGTTTGGTACAATAGCATATAACATGTATATAAAATATATTAGTTAAGATTCTGAGGCAGAGAAACATTTTTGATGGCCTTTATTGCTATAAAATCAAAGAATATAAGATAAGTACAGAAGAATATGGAAAAATATTAAAATGCAAAACAAAGCAAGGAGGCAAATCTCAGTGCAGACTATACCTTTAATTCTAAATTGGACTTTTTTATATTCAAATTAAAGAACTAGATCATGGCTTTGAAAACAAATGCTTTATTCAGGCTGGTACTTGTCACACACATACACCATTTATTAAAGTGAAAGAGGAGCATGCCACCCTTATTTATTTAAGACGCCAGGCTGACAAATAAATACTTTATCAGATATGGCTATAAACCCAGCATTTTTACAATTAAATCTTCTCTAAATAATATTTCTTCTTGCAATAGGTATTAAAAATATTGTCTGGTATAGTTCCAAGCAGAACTTGGAGGTGACTGTGACTGTCAAACACAAAAGGCTTGATGTACAAATAATACAAATAAAGATGATTCAATTTCTGTCAAATACTGTGAAACTAAAATAATAAATAAAATCATGGAACAAGATCACTGGCAGCATATTCAAGCAAAATAGTAATTTCTTCTTAGCTGTTCTTATCATTATCATTTTGAGATAAGTAGGTATTTTATAAACACTTTCAGCTAGGAAACTTCACTACTTCTTAAAAATTCCCTTTTATTATCAGTGTAGTTTCATAGCAAAGAAATAAGAAGCTTGCTGTTCAAACAGCTTAAAGGGGAAAAAAAATGGTTGTTTTAACATTTCTTTTGCATCTTTAATTTCCTTCAATGCTCCCTACATCGTGAATATGTCAACTGAACACACGTCTCATTTTCAATTGCTAACATTTCAGGTACGATAGGAACATACACTTCAGCTTGATGCATAAAAGCATTTGCAAGTTTGGAATGGGAGCATGCTGCAATGTGCAGTGATGCCTGTGCACCCACAGTAAATGTGATTGGCTTAAGCTCAGCTGTTAAGTCCTCTCCTTATTCAGGGCACTGTGTGTTTATCCTATGTTTATCCTACTAACTCCTTCTACATATGAATACACCTAATTCTGTATTGTATATTCTTAGAGATTACTTCTGTTATGAGATATGTTTTTTTGGTTTTTTTGTTATGAATATATTACTTAGATATGAACTCTTTTGATTCTGATTTTTCCCAATATAGAATGATCACAAACGGAGCACTGCAGCAGCAGGTCACTTGCAAAAACAAAATCCCAGCAGCCTTCTCCTTTCCTGATTTTAATCCCAGCAGCCTTCCCCTTCCCTGATTTTTAACAAGGACTGCTCCCTCTCCCCAGCTTATTCCCCACTCAGAAGTGGAATCAGACATAGATGCATATTACTTTTGGTCTAATTTCTGTTACAGAAAAAAAAATCCCAATATGCTGACATACATCTCGGATACATTCACATTTGGGAAGGCTGGGAGAGACCTACAGATTTTTCACTGAAAAAGAGTTCTCACAAACATTTTAAAATACACTCTGGTTACATGTCAGCTGGTAAATTCAGCAGAAGAGGAGTGGACAGACATATTCCGGTACATAAATTTTCCTCAAAACTGAGAGAAAACACAGACACTGTGATGGGACACGAGGAAAATATGTGCCTTCTCTAAACCCTTACTGACTCTTAGGAAAACCACAAATACCTAACAGAGGCAAAATTTGGTGGTTTCTTAAAGCCGTACAGCAAAGGCAGGGAATGTACCTCAGCATTCCTGGGAAATATTCAGATTCTGCTGTTCCGGAACAACGGGAGTAGAACTCTTCAAGCAATAGTTAATAGAAACATGAAGTCAAATCCAATGTGTTTGTTGCCCAAGGGTGGGAGTGAATGAGTGACAGCAAAAAATAACTAGACATTGGAATTAGTTTACCCATATAATTATTATTTTTTAAAATATATCTTAGCACCAAGATTTTCAGTCCCGTATTTCGGAGGTATTGTTATTACATTGTTTAAACATTCTTTGAAATAAAAAGGTAAACATTTTTGTTTCTAATTATGGCATTTGTTATGTTTACAGACCTCTTACTAAACACTCAAAATGCCTTCTCTTCCTAAAACCAATAAATAGTTCTGCTGCAAGCATTCATTTTTCTACTAGCTGAATAGTTAGCAATGGGTAAATCACAACGTTCTGAGTAACCTACATTACATTTTAAAATTAATTCCTGGTCTGAGTTGTTTTACAGGTTTCTGTACCTGTGACTTGAAATGAACAGCACTCCCCTTCACACCCAAGCTGAAGTGCTTATTGTGCCAGTGCTGTTTATTAGGACAATCAATGTTAACTGTTGTATTTGACATTTCAGGCTATTTTCAAAAATACAGGGATGGAGTGATCAATAAAGCATTGGTGGCATCAATTTTGTTCATGCACTACAAACACATTATGGTATTATAAAAAAGATAGTCCTCTTGACTTAAATCCTAGATTACCAGTCTGTGTTTGGCTGCCTTGAAGAGCAGTGCTGGGTGTTGAGAAGGAAAGCAGCACTCAGTCAACACGAAAAGGTTAACTAACCACAGTGATCTGCCTTTTATGTTCCCTCCCTAGCCCTATCTTTCACAAGCCATTCCACATGAGTTGCATGATGCCCCTCTCAAGTGTTTTACTCGGGGGAGATCGATGCCCTCCTCTGCAGGTCCTTGGGACACCATGGCTGTGGGGGCTTCGCCGTGCTCTTATAAACATCACCTACACCTCTGCTCTCACATTGGCAGGATATTGGAGCACTACCTCCACTCACACAGGTTTTGTGTTTTAAAGCAGAAGCCAAATGCACCATTTTGGAGGTAAATTATGCAGAACAAAACTTTATATTTCTGCTGAGGCAAATGATTTTTAAGTAGGTCTCATAATTACTTCGGATGGAGAATGTGCTTTTTCTCTTTGGTCTATTCACTTGCAGTTCATATGAGGAAGGATTATATTGCTATCATTACGCAAACACTTAAATGGGTCCATTGATTTGTTTAGAAATGAGATATCAATGACAGTTAATTATTCAATAACTGATCATTAATTTTGGGCAAATGATCAGAGACCCTTAGGTCCTTCTAATTTTGTTTGGCTCAAAGCAATAAATGAAATCTGTTTGTTAAAAACACACAGCAGATTACTAAGCATTCATTTTCATTCTGCTACAGTAAAGTAGTGTTTTAAAGAGATTCATGAAATGTTTTAATACTACTCAGGTAAACCTATCAATAGAAGAAAAGTTAAACACACAGTCAAAGGGATTATTATCTAGCTGTTTATATCTTTCATCTAACCTAACACCTTGCCATGTGGTTTTGTGTGGAAAACAATTTTTTAGTTACTTAAACAGCCTGCTTTTAATTAATCCTTCCCTCTTTTCCTTGCATTTTAAGCTATCCTAAGGAGATCAAGGACTCTTCATACTGACTGGACTACAGCAGTACCGGATGATGTTCAAAAAGCATTGCTTATATAATGAGGGTATCATCAGTCATTACATTCTTAATTAAAGTTCATTCAAAGGGTGCTTTCCAATAGCTGTGTCATAACCCTATTGCCATATCTTGGAGATTTGCTAACGATTAATAAGCAACACAACATTTTCCCTCACTCCATCTGCACAGGATTGAGCTCGAAAATTTCCAAAGAATAAATTAAAGTAGAATTAAGGTTGCGAAATAAAGTGAATGTCAAGCTGAAACTCTTTTCATTAACTCAATGCTCACTCCTGCCAAGGTCTGCAGCACATAGCTGATTCTGTATCATCAATGTGCTGAGATCATTCCAATATCATAATAGAGCACATTTAAAATGAGCAATTGAAAACTTTCAGCCTTTTTCCTGGATTTATTTGCTTTTCTTGGCTAGACGGACAAAAACTAGCCTGGGTGGAGATCTGGTTTCCGTTCACTTCAACGGAGTTAATGCCATGTTTGGTGAGTGCAAGGAGAAATCCTGGGGATGGCAGTGTTGTGAGGAGCTGCACAGTGTCACTTCTGCACGGGCCATAGACTTATTCCAAAAATGTTTTAGTAATTAAGGTCCCTGTGAAGTATAATATGTAAGTCAGTTTTCACGAGATAGTGTGACAGACGATAAACTTGTCTAACATGAGCAATATGTATTTTGAGGAATGTTGTACAAAACTTATTAGAGTAACAGAAGGGCTGTGATAAGTCCCATGGGTAAAAGCAGAGCAGAAACAAACCTTGGGAAACATACCCGTGTTCATCCTTTATGGTGCAAAACAGACTGGGAAATATAGTCTCATTAAAGGGGACGCACTGCTCTGGTAAAAACAAAAAAATCAAACCACCTTAGTTCAAAATTGCAGCTGTGTCACTTCAGTGTGAGTGTTACTTATGTGATCACCAGAGGTCAGTGTCACCACAGGCTGCAGCAGAGAGAGGAGATGCTGTTTATAAAAGATGAAAACGAGCTTGCCTGATCCCTCCAGAGTTTGTCTGTGCTCCAGCACCAAGTATAACAAATTCACAAGCCTCCCCCTTCTTTGTGAGATGGAGGGTGGATGACTATGGGGGAGTGCTGAGGAAAGAAAAGGACAAGGAAAAAAAGAATCGGAGAGCTGGAAGAAAATGGGAGCAGGAATAAAAGCACAACTTGGCTGGCTGCTTTGTGACCATAAAAGATACTGCCTTCAGATTCTCAAGCAGGCAAGTCCCACCTGTGTTAAGGCATCTACCTAACAATATAAATTATTTCCTGATCCAAACGCTGAGAAATTATGAGGCTAGATTACATTTAAATAATAAAAAATACTGTTTTCTTCTCCTTTCTCCACAGGCTTGAGTTGTTGAGTTGTTGGGTTTTTTTGCTATATTCTCAAGCTTTCTTCCACTAACATAACACCTGAGAATGTGTGCATGTGTGAGTCTGTATGCATGTAATTTTAATGACGTGAAATCTTCAGGTTGTGCAGTTCGCCTCCTGTGGTTGGAGCTTAAGAAAAATACAAGATGTAGGATAAAACTCTGGCATCTGGGAAGACTTATTCCCTAGTTGCTCCCTTTCCTTTGAGAAATGCTCCTAAAGCTGTGGCCATCGTGCATAGATCAGAGGTGATGGATAAGCATGTGAACTGTTGTTGCTTCCTCGCTTTGGCATGTCATAAGGCCCACAACCCACTGAGTACATCCATGCTGTACTCCTCCACCCTCAGGTACCACCCAATCTGCAGATGTGCTGGGTTGGATTGTGCATGCAGGGAAAAGTAAAAGCCATCATTCAAGAGCAGAGAGGAGACTAGAAAGGCTTACACCTTAGCCTTCTTAGAGCATCCTGAGGTGTGAGGACAGGTTTAGCAACAAATGCTAGCACTTTGTCCATACTAGCATTTCTGGATGTTAATCTCCTACCAGTGTTCAAGCAAGTAGCAGCAATGGTAATACAAATACTGGAACAGAGAAATCCTGAGGTTTAGATACCCTGTATTCTAAGTGTATTCTATGGTGGTTGCTGCTAGGCATTATTAGAGAAAAAAAAATTATGATGATGAAAACATTCAGAAAAAATATTCCTTTTATAGGATATTTATTGTTCGACAATGGCAGAACATTACATTAAGAAAGGCTGTTGTGAGTTGCAGCCAATGAGTTTTTTTCTGATGAAGCATGGGGATCTCTGCTTGGCCTCTGATGTTTTCATTTGCAGCACTAGGGTCCAAACATTAATCCAACTACGCAGCTGAGAAGTAGTGGTATAACTGTCATGAAAGAAAGAAGCTTGTTTCCAAGCTCCCACTGTGTCTTAACAGAAATACCTTCTTTTTCTGAACATTTTAATGGCCACATTTGGAAAAGATCCAACTTTAAAATACCAGGTCTGCAGAATCATTTCTTGGGTAACCCGAGACATTTTTTTACAATCGAAGAACATAGACAGTCTCTCATATAGAAGGCACAAACCTGACACCAGGTAGAACGTAAGTATTTATCCAACCATATTGGGTGCTCTCAGTTCACTCCAGCGTAAAGTCCTCCTCAATACTGATCCAGAAAAATGAAACTGCTTATCAAAAGGAATTATCTAGATAATGTCATGACAGATGCATGCCAAACTTGCTTTCTCTCCACAAGTCTTAGAGCTAAGCAAATAAAAATCGAGCCTCTTTCCCAAGGCAAAATGCAAGTTGATTTTTGCACAACCCAACCAAAGAAAAGTAGGACAGTTCTCCACACTGAGCATGAATGTAGCACAAAGAAAAAGTCCTAAAGCAGGCAGTCTTTAATGAACACTCCATATTACTGAAGTCTACAAATACCAAACAGCTTAGTGCATTTGTTCCAATACGCTTTCCTGTGATGAGAAGTAAGGATTTGAATAGCATTTACTTGATCTTGGCATAGTGCTTTGGCCAGCTCTGTGATGTCTCTCAGCAATTTATACCATCCACCATGAGGATGCTATCACAGGTTGCACTGCAAAGGGCTGAGCACGTGCACACTCCTATTTACAGTCGTATTCTCTGACATCCATCATCAGGCTAAACAATCTACGGCAGCAGATCCTATCAAGTTCACATTGCTGCATTGAATTAATACCATAGGGTTTAAATGACAACTGAAAAAAAAACCAAACCCAAACATATAAATGTAAGGCAAGAATAATTGGGTAAATTTGCATATTTTCAACAGTTTGTTTTCTTCCAAACACTCCAGAAATATTTTACCACACATTTTCTCGTAGTAAGTATTCCCTTTTCTTCCCATTCCAAAATATACCTCACCTTTCTAAAATGCAGACACATCTCAGATCAAGGCATTACTTGAGTCTAGAATAAATTAAGCCAGAGCTAGGAAGAAGCATTTCCCTAAAAATATTAACATAGCAAAAGTACTTTGACGTCTAAAATAAAGGTCTCTTCTGTAATTCTCAGTGCTTTCTGTAGTTTAGACTGGTCTTAAAGTATTAACTCGGAAACACTCTCCAGTCACATTTAACGGTGGTTAGGGAACAACGCACTAATTGTAAAGTAATAATAATAATAATAATAATAGCCCATGTCAGTATGGGAGCTGGTAGGGATGAGTACATTTAATAAGTCTTATGAAAAGCATGAAATTTAATTAATGCTCTTTGGCAAACTTCCGAGTTTTGTCAAGACACAGCAGAAGCCCACTTCTGGGTTAACCCTGTGAGGGCTGCTGAGCCTCCAAGCAACAGGCAGGAGAAAAACTTTCTGTGCCATTTAAGATGCTGACCACTGACCCTCTTTCTGCACTCTGCATCTCCAAAGGAGAGCAGAACCACCAAGGCAGTGATGGTAGAAGATGCAATGCAAATCCTCCCCAGAGGATAAGCATGTAGAAAAAAGGAGAGAGTGTTACAAAAATCTGCACCTCTGGGTTGCTAGGATGGGGTAACAACACACTGCACCCTGTAATAAGCTCTGAATGCTGTGGCAAGCTTTCAGCTCAGAGAGAAAAAGGCACCAGTGAAGGCAGTAGCTGTGCAAGGAAAACCCCTTGTTACATCCACCAGTGTTTATGGGTGCCTGAACTTGTATAGAATGTATGAACTGCGGAAGAAGGCAGGCAGGATATTCATACTGCTGAGTTGCAGGGACTTAATACACACTTCTAGAACTGCAAACTTCCCTCAGTTTCAATATTTCAGTGAAGAGAAATAGGTTCTTCAAGGAACAGATCTTAGTTGCCCTGAATCACTCTCTGCAGGGATGTACTCCTCTCTCTGGCTGATTAAAAAGGATAGGAATCCTCCTAACTCAGGTACTTAATTATCCTACCCTCTTCAAGTTAGATACCTTAGTGAAGTGCCTCAAGCTACCTACCAGCTAATCTTGGACGTCCCCTCCTGCTGTATGCTCAGACTGATGCCAGGAAGGATGGCCTGCTGGTACTACAGAAGAGGAGACAGACTTGAGGAAGAGGTGACTTGAATCAATCCAGAGGTTTTCAGTTCTAGATGGCATGTGGTTAAGTAGGACATGTCTGGAGGACTTTAAAGGGCCAGCTGGTTTACTCACTATAATAAAGAAAGGAAAACTGCTGGGTGGAAATAGGCATTTTCAAAAGAAAAAAAAGTTTTCAGATGAAAATAACTTGGTAAGATTTCAGTAATGTGACCAGGCGTTGAACAAAGAGATTGAGTTTCAGTTTTTGCCTTGCTGTCAGTGAAGTGCATCCACAGAGTGCCAAAGAAAGGTGAAGCAAAAAGCTTGAGACTTTTGAGTTCCTGAAACCCACTCAGTTTCACAGAGCTCTGCCAGCTACTGCTTTGAGACCCTGTTATTGCCACCCCATCTAAATTGCAGAGCTGTGCAGTGCATCTTGAACGTCTGTTGCTTCACATCTTGGTCTTCCTGTCCTGGGACAGAGGCTGTGCTCCCAGGCCTTACCCCCACAGGCAGGCAGGTGTTCACAGGGGAAGAACAGGAAAGGGGAAGGTGTTTGTAGGGAAACAATGCAAAGTTGATATGTTTTCTGTTGGGACCTGTTAAAAGCTGAGTAACCTCTGGAGAAATTGAAAGGCAGCCCTAACGATCTGCAAGTAATCTTTAAAGTTATAAACCCACAGTTTTCTCAAGGAAAAAAGAAAATAGAAAAAAAAAAAAAGAAAAAAAAAGTTTTCCTGGCTTCTGCAAGGCTGGAATTTCTCTAGCTACTTATTTTGTTATAACCGCCGGACAGTTAATTGTGACTATATCTCCATGACAGTTTAGTCTGCTCTGTAACTCCATGCTTATTTCTGTTGCCTGGTATGTGTACTAAAAATCTCCAGGTTTCCAAGTCCATAAATCTGATACATTAGTTCTGGGCATGCAGCTGATAGCACCCCGAACTGCAGCTGTGGTGATGCCTGTAATGTGATGTGAGGACTCCTACCTTTGTTTAGGCAAAGCCCCATCGCTCCAGCTCTCACAGTCAGGCAAATAAAGTGCTTGCAGATCAGACTCTCCTTTTTTTCCCCAAGTCCTATCCTCAAGAGCCTAGATTGTCACAGGCAGTTAGGGAAATTACTTGCAAATAGCACAATTTCATACAATTTGAAGCTGTGTCCTGATTTATATTTCCAATTCTAAATGACTAAGAACTAATTTTTATTTCAGAACAAGATTCTGTAATATGTGGTGTACATTCATGTATATGTGGGTTCCTTTACTTTTAAAAGACCACCGGGGAGACTCGCTGGCAATTTTCTACAGCAATGGAAGTGGAAATGTATGTAGATTGTTAATACCGGAATATCAGCTACCATCTGCATAGGCTTAACACGTGATAAACTGTGAGGTTTGGACACACGTTTGTGGTGCTTGAGGAGATTGCTTAAAACCTTGTCTATGTTGGCCTTGCCTGACTCTCATCGTGTGGAGCCTTAGCCTGTTTCTTTTAACAAGATGAATAGAACAACAGCTGAGAGATGTAGTAGCCTCAAATTTAGAACAATAAACAAGAAATGAGAGTGGGGTTAAAATTGTTGTATTAACTGTTTTTAAATTCAGATCTCAGAATTGAGTTACAGATCCATAGATTCATAGATTGTGAGACCAAAGATAACAACTGGGTTTATTCATTTTTTTAAACTCCTATTTAACAAAGACCAAAAGCCTGTTAAACACCTTGATTTATCTCCAAATCTCAGCTCCTCCTGGAGAAAAATAGTTTACTAAAAATATCTAGACTTGTTTTAACTTTTTTTTTTTTCTGATGGGGAATCTACTAAAAGTGTTAATACATTGTTTGGGACTTAATTGCTGTCGCTCATAGCAAATCTGGTTTCCAATCTGACTTTACCCTAACTGACCTTCCAGCCATTGGAGTGTGTCAGTCTGCGTGCCAGAATGAAGGGACTGTCTTTCTCCTCCGTGCTGTTTCTCCTAGACTTGATCAAGTCACCTGTTACTTCAGTTTCTGACTACAGTAGGGTTGTTATAGCTGTGATGTCCAGAGGGCATAAAAAAATTAGACTTCATAAGGACCAGCAATACTTTTTGTAAGACAGATTGGCACAGTTGGGGAAAAAAGAGGAGATTTAGGGCTTGTGTATCCAAGAGCTCCTCTGTTTTTTCCAGTGATATCAGTTAGACATAAAAAAAGAAATACTTCTCGTGCAAACATTGCCTGACTTATAAAGTATGCAGGTGTAATTTGCTGGAGTTGGTTATTGCAATGGGTAATTATAAAGCACTGCCAAGGTCCTGATGGCTTTTTTCTGGATTGGGAAGATCAGAACTGGCAACAAAGATTCTGTGATATACAGTGTTAACATACGGCTACAGGCTGCTAATTTTTATATTCCTTCTTCTTCCCTTCTTCTCTTCCCACTGCTCTCCTACTATGGTTATGCTGCAATACTATGTTGCTTGCTTATATCTGAATTATCAGGAGGTTGATCTAGCTGGCATTGTATGAGCAGTCTACCCTCTTTTTTATTTATCACTGCTCAAGTTTCCTGACCACCCTCAAATTTTGTTATTGATCAACTTGTGTTTGAATCATGCAGATGCAGTTCTGGAGGGGTCTCAAAAGGTCATCTAGATCATATCTCTACTAGGAATCCTATGCAAGAGAATTTACACAGTCCCAACATATTGCTTAATCAGTTCTTAAAAACCTTCACTGAGAGACTGCAGCTTTCCTATGTATCCTCTTTGTATAGCTCAGAAATCTCAGAAACTTCTTCCAGACACCTATCCGAAGTCTTTTTCTCTGCACTAATACAAATATTTCACAGCATGATATTAAAAACTGATCTCTGAGGATCTGATTAAGAAAACATAATTTCTGTGAGAATTCCCTGTTTGCAATTAAAGGAAAAAATTGTACTTTTTAAGCCATTCAACATGTGCCGTCTTGAGTTTATTATTGTTCTGCTTTCTTAATCAAAATTTTGTAAGGTACAATGTCAAATGCCTAACAGTATTTGTGTGAACATTATTACCTTTATCAACAAGCCCACATGCAATATTTGAAAGCTATGAGGTATCTGAGATAGTTTCCTAATCATCTCTATTCCTTCCCACTAGAAATACCCAAACCTAATCTCCCTTACCAAGCCCTTGCCCTAGCTCATTTGAAATACTCTTTTTTTTTTTTTTTTTTCCAGAAAACTGGAATAGAAGAGATTTTGAGAAAGGGAGAGAAGCAAAGCTGTTGTTTCCTATTTTCTCCTTACCTTTTTCCATAGCCTACAAGAAACAAGCTGGCTAAGTGGCACACACATATAATTAAAGTGAAGCTATTTTGGAAATAATTCCAATTTACACTGAAAAAGTGATGTATTAGCTCGCAAATGATGTGTTTCAAAATTAGAGGTGTGCATAGGTTAAGTTTAAGTTGATTGTTAAAACATAAAAATTGTCAATTAAAAAACCCAACAACCCTACTAACTACTGTCGTTTTCGGAACAAGTGAATAAGAACAACAAGTAATGAATTGAAATTAAGTTGTTTCTCAGTAATCACAATCTATCTAATTTCTTATCTCTTAAACATCTGTTACTTACACATCAAAGGAAGGGTGGTTAAATTAAAAGTATCTGGACAACATAGCTAGCTACTGGAGAACTTTCCTTGCCAAACAGGGAATTTCTGATTACACCTAAAGGAAAATGGAACCCTGAGTTAATTTTCCCTGGATATATTTTAGCCATAAATTCAGTATTTCCACAGAGAACCCGTGCTGCATCAAAAGTTTTGGGATTAAAGAACAGCAAAAAAATGAAAATGATCATTCAGTATAGTTATTTTTGTTATATTCATTATATATTCAGTTTCACTGTACTCTTCTCAGCTCCTTAAAATGAAATCTGGCTGAAGTGAAGCCTAAGTTCAGTGCAATGTAATTTAATGTAAGGTTTAGTTAGGAAGAGGTAATGAACACCTGCATCAAAAGTGGTGGTTATCATAAAATGATACGTGTGTTAAATATTTACCAGATTGCAGTATTATTTTCTGCTCAAAGTTTAAGGAACTGCTTAGTGTCCTAGGCTTGATGATGTGATAACCCTTGGTAAATATTGATCTTTAAATGGTGACCACTGTACAAATTTATATTTGCTAATGGGAAGGCCACAAAGCAAACAGTACTAATTGAACAAAATCAAGGCACTTCTTCAGCTCGGATGTTTGACTTGACATATTGCAACAGACACAATGCAGCTCCCAAGTGTTTCCCACCAAAACAACGCTCATCGTACCTCCAGGCAACATGGAGACACTAAGGTAAAGAATAAAAAGGCTTGTAATCTTTCCTTCTGTAATGTGCACCTTTGTAAGAAGTCAAATGAGATATTAACTGCTCTCAAACCACTCATCATCTTATATTCTCTTACCACATATGCTGTTGCCCCCTCACACTTCCTTTCATATTTTTTAGCCTTTTTATGATTATGCTTTTAAACATCCAGGCAAAGCAAAGACACTGCTAATAGGTCTGATGGCAAAGTTTTTTTTCTCAGACTATGATTCTAAGGATCTGTCTTGTCTTTCCTCACTTCAAAGACTCATTCAGAAGCAGTACCAAAGAGTCACCCTTACATCACAGGGATATATTTTTGGACTGCTAAAAGTGTGGTGTTAAGACCCAGGTTTCAGCCACACGGCTTGAAGAGGCTTCAAGCCACTGCACAATGGCTTTGAAGCAAGGCTGGAGAGACAGTCCATGTGCTTGCTACCCTGTTCATCTGCACTTGCACTCAGTTATACTGAAATTTATGCATAGTGGGAAAGAATTCACTGTGCAAGTGATGTAGAGTTACTTGTTGGGTGTAAATGCTTTGCCCATGTTCTAAGAATACTTAACATGTTGCAGGCTGCATACTGCAAGATTCTTCATTTTAAATGCATAGAATTGAAGATTGTGAGATTATTTAGAGAAACTGTTTATATATTGCTGGCCCTTAAATTTCACCCATTTACCCTCAGACTGAGCACCCCAATTAAGGTTGGAGCATATCTTCTGAAAAGACATCTGGACCTGAGATGAGTTGAATTTTCAAAAAAATGGAAAACCCCCAACTTCCTTGAAGAGAACTTTATCAGATTGTGCGTCGCTCCCCTCACATTTCAAGCATGGTGACAGTCAACACACAAAAATTGTCTTCTGCCAGAATGCAGAGAAGAAGCAAATCAGTCACAGCCAAATTTGGTATACTGTGAATAAATAAAATAAAAAAAAAATCTGTATGTATAGGGCAAATCTTTATCAAGAGTTTTATGCCTAGAAAGAAAATTATTTATCAAATTATTAACACTGGACAGAGCAGGAGGACCTCAAATCAGATTTACCTGCTCTGTTAGTGCCCACCAGATGCAGAAGAGATGTTGAAGGAGTACTAGGAGCAAGGCAGTGATGACCCTCTTAAGCTTGCCTTTGTCTACTCAATTGCAATTTATATGTGTGTAAGAAGAGTACAGCCTAACCCTGCTGAACTTGTTAGCTAGCTACTTTCATGCCAGGTATATTTAAAGATTAAATGTTCCAAGAAGAGATTGTCTCAATAAACTTCTGTTTTACCTCAACTCTTCATCATCTTCTACACGAGGGAAGACTCTTCTAAAAGATTTCATAATTTTTTGAAATTATTTTTGTGTTCCAAGTAACTATCTACTACAGCTTGGCTTGATAGTTAAAGATCCCTTCAGCATGCTTCATTCATGATTTGACCTGTATTACAAAGATGGCCTTCATAGATAAAAGCTAGCTGTTGGTAGCTGTTGTGTACCAGTCAGCCATCTGGGCTCTTTTGTTTGGGCAGGATCTCTGCTAGACCTCTAACTTCTAATGGCGCTACTAGCTCATGTCAGTACGGAAAGTAGTTGTAGCAAACGATCAATTAGCAACTGAGAACATTACTGGGGTGTTTCTGCTGCTGCTGCTGCTATAAATTACAGCCTATTGTTACATTTTTTGTAACTATGGAGCATTTGTGGATTTGCATAAAAATATGGGTCACTGGTATGAGAAAATTAACAGGTGCTTCCAGCAATCTTATTATTTTCTTAGACAATAACGATATGCTATCACAACCTATAGCATTGTCCCAATGGTGATTTCACTTCAAAAAGTCGAAACTGAAGAGAAAAAAAGAGATACTTTTGCCTTTTCTAAATTGAAAGACTGAGAAACTTTTGTTTAAGCAAAGATACTAGGTCTCACAGTCAGCAAGGCTAGTAAACAGAAGACAGTCTTCTCCAACTGGATAGTAGTGAAGGGTTCAGCCCTTCTGTACCATTTCTGGGGACAGGACTCCCATAAGTCACACATGTTGTAGACACATGTAAGATGCCTCTCAGGATCCTGGCTTACATAGTCTGTGGAGGTTGCAACTGCTGGAAACCATACACTTCAGCCTGTGTTAAACTCCCAGAAAATCCTTAGCAGAAAATCCTGCAAATCTCGAGGCTTTAAAAAGCCCTACTAAAGTATTATTGGAGGCACTTAAGTCTTTTCAGTTCTGGCTTTCCCAAGGTTTCGGAACTGATCACTCTGAGGACCACCAACTGTCAGATCTGGAGACAACCACTGCTGTTGTCTACATGGTTTTGTGTGTCTTTGGAGCAGCTGAGAAACACAACTCAGCCTGTGAACTTTAGCAACAAAGTTCAAAAATCTCATACAAAACTGGCTGCAGCAGATGCTGCCTAGAACATTGCAAATGCTGGTCTACAGCAGACAAGAACACAGAAACTGTTTCACAACACAAAACTATTGCAGGTTTAAGTATTAATGGCACAGGAAATTCCTAACATCAAAAGATAAAAGAATTTCTATTTTTGCAAGGGAAGGCTTCCTCAGCTACTTACTAAATGGTGGACTGAAACCTGAGCAATACCTGAAGCAAATTCTGGCAGCCCCTGCATAAATGTGGGCTGGGCTACGTTGCAGAACTTCAGTTCTGAATCAAATTTATTTGTACTAAACTTGCAGTTACTATTAGCAAATTTAAATCTAAACCTTTTAGTCAGATTGAATAGATGCATTATGGTTTTTTGTGTATGTGCAGAGCAGAAATAGTGCAGTGGATGTTAATATCACTTTGCCTTGTTTAATGGTGAAAGATGTTTTGCATATGAGCCTAGGTAATAAATGCTAAATCTGCTGTATGATTATGTTTTTCTAACTTTTATCATTCTGGGTTTTTTGGGGGGTTGTTTTCTTTTTTTCTGTTTTTACTTTTTTTGTCTTTGTACATTTTCTCTGTGTTCTCTATGGAGACTACCTTGCATGTTCCTGGCATCCTCTTATCCTTTTTCTCCATTACAACTTTGATTCTACACAAAGGAGACACATCAGTGATTCTAATTTGTTAATATCATTTAATGTTTCTCTAGGTGATTTTGTTTATATTGTCTCCTTCTCTAAGTTACTTGGCAATATATGTTAATGCATATATGCATACATATTTAAACTCTTACTACAAATAAGGAAAATATTTTATATAGCTTCAAAAATCTATGTACCAATGGAATCAGTCAGGTTTTGTCATCAGTTACACTGGAATCCCTGCTTTATTGAAATCACCAGATAAATGCTACCTTGGACTCCAATTAAACTAAGATTTCAAGCACCCCTTTCTCCCCCATGTACTTTCAATTTTTGTCAGTTTGCACTGCTTATTATGTGCAGCAGCGTTAATGCAGTAATATTAGATGTTCCCAGAATACTGACCAATGAAATATTCACAGTCAGATGAAAGATAGGGCATATGTTGGTTTTAATTTTTTAAAGAACAAAACTTAAGTCTATCTTGATCTTTTTTGGCAGGGGGTGGGAGTGATTGAAAAAAAAAACAGAAGTAGGAGGAATAGGCTTAAGAAAAGTTGCCTTTTTCCACCACTGGTATGGACAAGGCATTCTGCACTGCCGTGCTGTTCACGTAGGTGCTCAAACACTCTTGCAGGTCACTTCCCTTGTGACTGAAGGAGGTCAGGATTTTGGGGTTTTGAAGGAAATGTTTCACAGTAAGTGTGGACTTCTAAGAAAAGTTAGGTAAAACTATATTAAAATTGACATGGATGTGAGAAAATTTGGCTTATACTTGAGAATGCACCATTTCCACCCCCCTCCCCCCAAAAAAAATAAAGAAGAAATAACTTTATAAAAAAATTTAATCAGTGGGATTATGGAGAGGAGCAAAATGCAAAATGTGTTTAATCCTAGAGTTTATAAATTTACACCAGAATTTATATGTTAGTTATAATACTAGAGTTCATATATCAGTTTATTCTAATAAATCTCTGATTAAATATATGTCTATAACTGTAGAACTTTGTGTGATGGTCTCTCTATTTATGAGTTCCCAAGTTTTAGAAATAATGACTCATCCAGAGTTCATGCTTTTTTTAATTCCTGAGAAATGGAGAAAAACAGTCCTAGCAATAAGGACACAAGAAGTTTTCCAGCAATGTTATGCTACAACTGTGGGGGGTTGCTTTGTCTCTTGACCTGTAAAGGCATTGGGAATTATGTAAGCGTTTTGCTTTATGTGGAGAGTTTGTTTTGTTTTGTTGGGGTTTTTTTTCAGCTCCAACAATGATATTATAATAAAATAATCTGAGTTTCATCATGTCAACTTTCCTGTACATGTTTGATAAATCCTTTGTGATATTCAATACTTCCTTGAAAGTCTTAACTGCTACACATGAACATAGAACGTCCTGTCAGGCATGAGCTGGTTGTACTGGAAAACTAAAAGAGCCATAAAGCGAGCTCACAATTACTCCTCTTTTTAGGTCAAAGACAATGTAATATGAAGATTGCCATTCAGTGGCCAGCTCTGTCCACTGTTTATGTTTCACATAATCTTTTGAAGATATATTTGATGAGAAATCTCATCTAACAGATGAGAAATCTACAGTGGTTGAAATATTTGCAACTCTGAACTTAGGCAAAGTTGCTATTTTGAGTTTTAATTTCTCTGGAATATTTGTAGGGCCTGTAATTTTCCTAAACAGTTGGAAGAGATTTTATCCAATGCCACATATTGTTTCATTTTTTCCTGAGAAAGTGATTTTCTAGATTTCTGTTGGAGCTACCCTTACTGTGAGAGAGAGCATGAATTTTACAGTCAGGAAAAGCAAAAATATCTTTCGAGTACGAGCACCAGATACTTCATCCTCTTACATATATCATTAAACCAACATTCCTGGCCCTTTTATTGCTGTGGCAGCCAATGAAGAGTCCTCAATCACACATCTTTGATTGACTACTTGGATTACTTAAAGGACTTAGTTAGCATGGATTTGAACAGTTGGACAGAGAATGACCAACAAACAATAGGCAAGTAAGACTGGAGAACTCAGATGGGCTTTGACTTTTTCTTCCTAAATATGCTGAATTTCCACTTTTCAGGCTTCATGTAAACCAGAAAAAAAATCAACAACATTGTCACTTTTTAATTTTCTGCTAAGTTATATAGCCTGCATTTTTATCTAATTCTGAAAGGTCAAAAAGTCATCAGTCACAAGGAAAAGTAACAAGGAAATGACGTGTGGGGGGTTTGTCATCTCCTTCTTGTTTATCAAACAGCTCCCTTTTTCTGCCTAAAAGCTCCTCCAGAGTTTTGCAGAGTTGTCTACCCAAACTGCTTCTAACCGAGTGCTGTCAAGAGTACTCAGCATCCATTTGTGACATGTTTGTGTCAGATATAGCATGCAGGAAAGGACACCATTCCTAAATGTTCAGAAAGAGCTCAGCAACTCACAACAGCTCAGGGCAAGCTCAGATGAGGTCTCTTGCTGGTGAATTCATTATGATGTCTGAGAGTGCCCTACAGGTCTCGCTATTTAAGAGAAGGAAAAATGAGCTTATGTTTTGACCTCCAATTTTCACCTCCATCTCCAAATTTCAAACAGTGACCATCTCAGTTAGCAACAGTTCTCAGCCCGAGCCACTTAAAACGTCCCTTCTCCAAAATAATTCCTCTTTGCTCTTCAGTGGTAGATCTCAATTTTAATCCAGTACTGACCTTGGACTGTCTAATGACCTTCACATGCTACCCACCTCTGAAATAAGCATCTAATTTTTCATTTCACTATACAAGACTTAATATTTAGTTTAATTATTTGTGGGTGACCATCCATTCTTGATTATCTGAGAAAATCAATATTTATTGTATTTGTGGAAAACAATATTTAAGGCTGGAACATCTCATTAATGAAATAAAACCACATTCCCACATTTCCTCACATTTGCTCATTTTTTTAGGGCACCATTATGATACCATTTAATCATTTTAAATTGCTGAACTGGAGATTTTCCAAATTTCTCTAATTTGAAGTCACAAAAGTTTTAACCATGTCCCAGAGCACCCTCTTCATATATTCTCTCTCTGAGTATATATGTTAATGTGCATTAATTATACTCTTTCTAAGTACTGTACATGTTTCTGACACGAGGATTCTACATTACAGTGAAGGATTATTGTACTTTCTAGGCCCACTGCAGCTACAGCAGCTTCAACCACTCTAATATATTTTATTACAAGTAGCATTTAATTAACAGTACATCTACAGTCCATGTGAAGGATCCAGTCCTGCACAGGTTTAGGCACACACTTTATTTTGTGCACTGTGAATAGTTCTGTTGAACTGACTGCTTCGTTAATAGAATGGGGTTCTAACCCCACAAAACAGACTTAGATTTTCACTGCTGTGTGTAGTGTTTGGCACTGCAGAGACACGAACGAGGAACGAAAACTGTAGCTGAGAAAGATAAGATATTTTGGACAGGATCAGGAGACTAATTTAATTTTTGCCTATATTTTGGGATTTATTTTAAAACAGAATGTATTTGCTGGTAGTGAAAGATGTTAGTTTCTTTGTGCACCTGAAGGTTTTTTCTATGCTTTGGGTAGCTCTTGCAGGGATGATTTACAATAATTATATGGGACAGTAAGAAACTGTGTCGGCACCTGAGCTTTGTTCAGCAATTCAATTCTCTCTGTTCCAAAAAAAAGAATCTTTCAGAGGTATCCTTCATAATTTTGTTAAAGCATTTGGAGAAAGAAGCATTTGGAGAGGCAAGAAAAGACAACATAAAGCTTTTGGGGAAAGGACAGAATAGCTTTTAAAAATCTTTCTTGCTCTAGTAGCTAAGTCATGAGCATTGTGCACACATGTTCCCTTCATGGATTTCCCAAAAATTCCTCACAGCAGATATAAAGTATCCTACACCAGAGGGTATAAAAAAACATAGCTGTGCAAAGGAGAGGTCCCAGGGCATTTTCAAGTTCTTGCTAATTGTTTTGTGCTTAGTTTGGGGCTTGCATCAAAATTTGCTGCAGAGATGTGGGTATAGAAAAGACGGGAATCTTTCAGCACTGGCCAAGCATGCTGTAGGAATGGTTACAGAAAATACAGGATGAACTGATGCTGCGTTAAAATTTAGAGGTTTTTCTGCTGGGAGCTGAAATTATTAAAGAATATTAAGAAATAAAAGAGCCATTATACAATTACATATGGCAGTAAAATTTCAATATTCAATTAGAATGTGTATCTATGTATTTAATCACAACTTTTAAAATATTTCTTTCAGAAAGATTGCAGTTTCTTCACAGTGGTGGTGTACTGCCCGTCTGGGTGCCCACGCTACTTGAAAAATCATTGCTTCACCTTTCTGTGAGACCACTAGGTGGAGATGTAGGTTTACCAAGCTAGGATTGCCAGCAAGGCTTTAAAAGGCCCAAGATTGAAAAAGGCCTCTTAAAAAAAAGTACAAGATTGATAAATTATGTATCTTGTTGGTTACAAATTCCAACACATCTTTGAAGGAGGAAAAAATGGGAAAAACCTAAATGCTCAGTTGTAAAATTGTCCAAGCAAATTATTATTTTTTAAGACACAAGTTCTGATGTTTAAGGCTCTGAGAGAATAATCGCTTCATGTTATAAATTGTCTGCTGCCAATACACACACATTTTCCTTTATTCTCCTACCAGCTGCTAGCTCATGCTATCAGTGGTCAGGAACAAACAAACAAAAACTACCCCTAAATTTTTTAGCTTGCTTTCAAACTTTCAAACCAGTGGAAATACGCCAGCAACTGGCAAATTTCAGAACTGTTTGCTCAAGTTGGGGGAATTACTTTCAATTCTGGCACTCTTCCAGCAGCATTCTGATATCTGGTATAAGATGTACAAAGCAAAGAATGGTATTCTGAATTGCTTTCTTTAAAATAAGACCCATTTCTTTCTTTTTTTTTTTTGCTATGTGTGCTTAATCATGGAAAAGGAAAACCAGAAGTTGAATGAAACAGTTCTGTGTACTATTTCCATTTTCCCTTGACATAAACTTTTTCTATCTCTACTACTTATCTATGTGCACTAAAACTCTCCCACATAGACAACAAAAAAATCTGTGCATTTTCCAACAGGAAAAAGGGATTCAAAATTCATTCTTCCATATTTCTCTCCTTAGTGAAAATGCTCCTGCAGCTCCTGTTATTTTCTCTGATGAATAGGAAAAACAAGTGCTATCTAGACTTCCACCCTTCTGCATCAAAAAGAACTTAACTAGCATAGTCTATCCTTCCTTCAGATACATGTAAGGACTCTGAATTACTTTTTTTTTGTTTGCTTGTTTTTTTTTAATTTAACTTTCCAAGTCTCATTAAAAAAGACGTGGGAATGAATTTACCTCTTTTTTAAATGTTAGGGGAAAAAATACATGGTAGATATTAGTTTGGGGAAGGTTAGTACTTTCATAGAAATGACCCCTCCTTTTCTGTAACCTTGTATATAGAACCTGCTTTTAGCCAAGTGTCTGAGATTTAATACTGTTTACTACAAGCTCGGTAATTCTGCTAATGCTGTATGTAAGTCTAAGGTGTGAGTGGATAGATCATATATCAGTTCTAGCTTTTTTGGTTGAAGTTTTTTTTCCCCCTAATTCATGCCGAAGTCTTCTTGTTTAGTGAGAAAAAATGGGGAATAATGTTTCAGAAGTAAAACCTGTGAATTGCAGTATTTTAGATGCCATTGTCTAATGATGTGATTATTTCTATAAGCGACTGCAATTCTTAGGGCTGTTTCCAGGGAGGACAGCAAAAGCTGAAGTAACGACTAAATATTTGAGGAAATTCAGTCAAAGAGGGCAGGCATTTCTTTTTCTGCTAGAAAACTCTTTAAAGACCCCCACTATCTGACAGACTCCTAAAACTGGTGATGCAGGGTCCTGCAGCTGCGTTCATCATATTCAAGGGGAAATGCAGGCTGTTAGGAAGATAAACAATGAAGCTCTTCCAAAAGCTAAACTCATGGAAAGTAAGAGTTATAGCATGAAACCTAAGAAAAGGGGCTTTCCTTAACAAACAGTGTCTTACTTTTGCAGAAGGTGTATCCTCACATCTTAACAGTATTTTGTCATACTCCTGCCCTACCCCTTGAGACTGCAGTGCTTCCAATAAATGTTGTTAATTATGAAATGGGAATCCTGGTTTTTTATGTAGACTAAAATATATCAGATTTCTTACGGTCAAAGTACTTCAGTCTTGCATAGTGAAAATACATTTTTTTAATATATTTTTTTTAATATATATTTTTAAGGATTACAATAAGCCTAAAAGCTAGCAAGAACCAGGTAAGTCAGTGGTAAACAGAAAAGTAAAAGGAAACCTGTTTGGGGAGTAAGCATAGTTCAGTTTTAGACTTAAAGAATGAAGTGACTTAGTAGTATTATTAAAATGCCTGCCATCTTAGAAATACATGCATCTAGCAACTACAGAAGCCTAAAGTTCTTGTGTGCAGCAAGATAGAAAGAAAGAAGCAAACAAAAATCTCTGGCCCAGATAGAACAGATGAGATTAAAGCTGCAGTCTTTAAAGCACTACTTTCAGGGAAGATCTCTGCTTTTTGAGAAGCAGAAATAGTCACTGAGGTGAGATCATTTCTGCTGAGGTAGGGCAGCCAGTCTGCTTCTGAGCTAAAACTTCAGCCTCATCCCAACTAAAACTTGGGTTTGTTGTAGTCCAGTTCAGATCCCTACCCCAACCAACCCCCGCCTTCCACCTCCTCAGCCGAGAATCTGCCCATCTTTTCATCCTACATTAGCTTTGAATGCCTCCTAATCAGTTACAGATTGAGAAGGAAAAAGAAGAGCCCCTGTATTAAATAGCTTTTTTTCCTCAAATGTTGAATATGAAGTTCTCCTTAAAAAGCATTTCCTACTGTGGTCACACACACACCTACTGAGGTGCTTGCCGAAATAACCGAGCACAGAATTAAGACTCTTCTGACAGCCAGGGAAAAGAAAGATTTCAGCTTAATCCTAATGAAAAAAGAAAAGAAGGGGGAAAAAAAATGTGTCTGGCAGGAGTCTCTTTTGCAGTTAATCAGTAATGTTGCATCTTAACCCTTTATGTGCTACAGCCCAAGCCTGCCCTGAGTTGCACCTTTTTTAAAGTCCCATAACAACCGGAGAAATTGCAAAGAAGAAGCTGAAAGAGGCAAAATCAGTTGTCTGGCTTTAGGATTTAGCTGGCAGCAGGAAAGCTGAAGGGTGCCTGGGCTCCCAGTTTCTGCATGCTATTTACCCCCCCCACCCAAACAGACTCCTCCCTGTCTTCAGCTATCTGCGTAAACTATTTTGCTAAGACTCTTAGTTCGACACATCTTCCAAAGAGCCAGCCCTGGTTTTAGGGTCTGATACATGCAATGCTCATGCTCACGTGCAGAAACATCCTAACTCGCAGCCACTGTAACAAGCCAGAGGGCACGGGGGAAGGACTACCCTCTGACGATCACATCTGAGGAAAACAGTCATTCCCCTCACCTTGAAACCCTCTGTACTTTTAGATGAGAATACATTTGATCAAAACACAATTCCATTTATCTTATGTGGCTGTTTGTCGATCATAGCTCTTGGAAGGATAAGCAAACCCTATGGAAAGACATTTATCTAAATTATCCTGATAAAGTGCTATCACTCCGTGGGGAAAGAAAAATGAGGCAGAATGGTAGTTTGTACGCAATTATATTAACCTGGAGAAAAATTGGGACATGGAGTTGAACAACACTTAATAAAAGTTGGAGCACTGGATTAAAAACATAAATTCTTTAAGTGAATTTCTCCTTTGTGAGAACTTGGTCTGTTTGAAAATGAAAAATAAAATATAAACAAAAAAAAAGGAAAGGAGATTAAAAATATGAACTGCATCCTGCCTCTCCCATTCAAACAGCATATAGTTAGTGTTTGTGACTTTTCCCTTGACAACTAGATAAGAAGATAAATGCGTAGTTTCTCTTAATTAGCCTTTCTTAATTAAAAACACCAGAGGTATTTGTGATCATAATGAACTCTTCTGACAGAATGGTCACTTGTTCTTCTGGATGTCAGTCCAGGAAAATTAGATTATTTTTTTTTACGGCGGATAAATTCTGTGTTAAGGAAGAAATAAATGATGCCCGCAAAAGCAGTGTCCCCTCTGTTTTATCTGAATGAGATGGATGTGTATCTTGTGGTTTTTAGAATGGTGTGGGGCAGTATTAGCCATCATTAGCACCCCAGTATGGATCCAATTCACTAATTACTTATGCTGTCTTGGTTCACTGAGATTTAAGTACCAAGTCAATCCCATTATCTGCAGTCTCCCAAGCTTGCCAGAGTCATCCGTCTTTTATGGAAAAAAGCACAAGGGTTATCAATAGGACCCTGAAATACTTGGGATTTTCCCACTTCAGGAGGAGGCAAGATTAGTCCTGACTAAAGTTGCATCTTCTCTAAGCTGCTACTTTAGATGTGACAAAAGTGGATGCTGACAATTATCCATAACTACATAAAGAGCAGAAGAGGGAAGGAAGGAGGCAAGAGCAGTGAGGAGGGAAGTCTGCCACACATGCCTGCATCTGTCCTACGGTCACAGGCAGCTTTTCATACCACCTCAGAGCTACAAATTACAATTCGTCTGTTACAAACACGCGATAATATAGTCAGAAATCAGAAATTAAAATATTCCAACGGCCTCGGGCCTCCTCAGAGAGGGAGAGAGGCTGAGAGGGAGAGAAGGAGGAGGGAGAGGGAGAGGGAGAGAGAGGAGTACGCTGAGCTCCTGCGCTGCCTGTGTTGTTTGTGCCCTCCCTTCTCCATCCTACATGTTTAATGTCTGCGGCAGTACCGAGGCCTTGTCTGTTTGGGATGGTTGATTGACATCTGCTCTGCCGAGAGGAAGGAACTGGCAGCTATTGGCAGCACTGTCACGTTCATTTGCACACTTTATGAAGCAGCAGTGTGGCTACTAATACAAAAAGAAATCTTCTAAGCAGCATGACATCTCTTGGAATGGAATATTTGTCTTTACAAATGATTGCACTGCTGCCAGTACTTGACATGGTGCTCGCAAACATGTGTAATTGTTGGAAGTGTAATGATGATTATTTGCATATTTAATGTTCAAACAAGTACTGGAGAAGCAACTTAGACTAAACCTTTTATGGGGAGGATTTAAATATGTTCAGCATCAGCCTGATGAGTCCCAGAAAGGAGTCGGGGTCTGAGGGGAGAAGCTTGTGAACACGGCTGCTGTGTGAAGGGTAGTTTAAAATATCACCCTGTAATGCACCACTCAGATATTTTATAGGTTTATTTTGAGACATATTTTATATGAATTCCTCTCCCACTTGTTTTAATTGCCCAAAATTACATTTAAACGTAATTATACGAAAATTTAGGAGTGGTCTATTTATCATGTGTCTGAAATCAGCCAAACAGCAAACTGAGAAAAGTAGATAAGCAAGCACATGTTTACCAGTAACATCAGTTTACAGAAAGCCTGTACATGGTAGCAACAGCATTTATTTTAACTCTTTGGCAGAAGTGTGAGAAGGGTGCAGGTTATGGGAGGGAGGCTTACAAACCATTTTTCCTGGGCTGGAAATACAGTGCTGGACATTTGCCCTGGAAATCAGAGCCAGACCAGGCTGATAGAAGAGGACTTTCTTTCTTGTAGAAAGCCTTCCTCTTTCTGCCTTAGAGAAAGACTTTTCATTTTCCCCTTCCATATTAATATTTTTTTTTAATCTTGTGATGCAGAGACCTAGTCAGTGCACAGATCTTGCACCCATATATGTGCACACAGGCGTGCACAGCTGCATGGATGAAGGGTGAAATGTTTTACAAAAGGGGTCTCCAACACAGCAGAAAGAAACAATACTTTTGAAGGCAGTATTATTCCCCTGGGAGGGATACACGTTGGTTTTATCAGTGGATTAATTTCAGATGATACAGATACATGAATGGCAATTTAGGTCTTCACCTTCAGTGCAGAATTTCTTTAACTGGGGACTTAATCTCTCAACTATTTTTTTCATCTTAAAGACAGGCCTTCTCCAGCTGAAACTTTCCTTTCTTAAAATATTTATCTATCTTAACAATTAGCTTTCATCTCCCTACCCTATCTCCTGCTTCCTTCCTACTTTTTTCCTCTCTTCCTCTCTTTTCTCTTTTTATACGTGGTCTCAGTATCAAGAGATTTATAATCACCAAATCCTACATTGTTTGAGGGGCAGCACAATAAACTTGACTCAATTATCATGCTGTAAATTGATTAAAAAAAAAATCTGATGGATGAATAGAGACTGAATATCTTCGTCTCTGACCCTGTCGTATCATCAACAGTTCTCTGGCAGGACTCCCACTTGATTGACAATGCTACTAATGAACACTGTCTTAGGCCATGTAATGATTTACCTGCCATGAACAAGGTTTGGCAATGCTACCTTTGCAGACCCGTCAAACAATTAATCCTTTAAAGAACAGATATATTGTCTTGAATCATGGAAATGTCTGGAAATTAATAGAAAAGCGGAGGCATAAGATAAATGCATGTCTGCTCATTAAGCTCATCAGGGTTGTTTTGTTGCTTATCTTGCTCCAAAAGCATTCCCCCTCTATTTATTTTAGCCACCTGTTGTCTCATCCTCACAAGAAGCCAATACTTTCCTTATTTGTCCAACTCCTACTTTATTATTTACCTTGGCCAATAGTGAATACAGAAACTATTCAGCTGTGGTTGTGATGATTCTTCCCAACTGAACATGTGTTGAACTTCTGTGTTTTGGTTCTTTTCAAAATTCTTTTCACTCATGCTCAGAATATCTATCTGCTCTGCTTCATCTTCTAAGAAGCTGAAGGTAAAGAAAACTTTGTACAGCATCTGGCATTAATGTGCAGTTTATTGGCCTTCTGACTCTACCTCCAGACCAAACCAGTCTTCCTCGCCACATGAACAGAGTGAAGATGCTGTGGTCCGAAGGACCACTTTCTTGACCACAGTCGTATGCAACACTCACTAGCCCCTGAGCAGGATTCTGGAAGAAGGATGATCTGTGTCACTTTGCCCGCAATAAAAAGTACCTTTTACTTCTTCAGGAAACAGAAAAGCCACCCAAAACCATGTTTGTTGGCTCATTGAACACTACTAAGTGCATCAATATGTATTCCAGGTACCTTGCACAAAATGTAACTCATCTGAAGCACAATCTTGCATTTTTGTAAGTAGCTAATTGCTTGCCTAAAGAAATGAGAATGGGAGTAAGGGCACTGGAGGGTGGCTAGGAAAAGCGATGTTAAGTAGAGGAGAGGCTCATAAAAGAAACAGACTGCAAAGTTGAATTTAGTTCCTTATGAAATTCTTTGAAGAAGCAAAAGTATTTAAAAAACATATGACAATAATTAGCAGTATTTCTTTGGGGATTTGCTTGTTTGACCTTAGCCTTTTAATCTGTCAAAGTATGCTAATAAGCCTGACAGACAGAAAGATAAAATGCGGAGACAGATGAACTAACTGAGAAAACATCAGTACAAGACCGAACATACTTGTGGAAAAAGAAAAGAAAAAGAATGCAATTAAACATTACCTCAAGGCTTTGATGACGTGCTCACTATCATAGCAAAGTTGCTTTCAAATTGGAAGGAGCATATTATGAAGTCACTACTGATTGTGTCTGGCATCTCTGATAGTTTTATTTCTAATAGAAACACATCTTTCTAAGTTCATTTTCTGCTTTAAATTTCAATCCAATGGATTGTAACACCGGTTCTGCACATTGTCTTACTGCTGGGGATCACTGGGAATATTTCATCAGTCTGTGATTGTTTATGGCTTGAAAATCCTAGTGCTGTTGAACAAGCAGGCAAGAGGTTCCTTTCTGCCTTTGATGACCTGTGAAGAGGCTTGGTTTCTAATGGGATTTTTTTTTTTTCTTTTCTGTGAGACCTTTCAGGTTATCTGTGTGAAGCCGATGAGAATGATGATCCCAAGATAAATAGCCACTTTTAAGGAACAGTCTATTCTTCCTTCAAGGAGAGCTGAGAAATCACAAGTAACTCAACAGGAGTAAACTGCAGTGCATGAGTCAGTTCTTTTGGGACACAGGAAAAGGAGTCTACATTTTTCCGGGTTTTTGTTTTGTTTTTTCGTTTTTGTTACCTTCCTGAAATAACTGTGTTTTTCTTCTAAAGGAGCCTAAAGGACTTTTGGTGGTGCTAGAATAAGGTCACATCATAACAACAGGCATTTAGAGAAGGGTTGCCTGCTCTCACATGTAAAACTTCTCAAGTCCTTCTGTCCAAGAGGGCTAAGAAAACTGCCTGATGATGGAGTTTTGTTTTTCATTGGTACCACCTATACCCAGACCTCCAGAAAGCCCTGCTGCAAAATCAGAAACATGATGCTGTCATGATCCTAAGTAAAAGACTAGCCATTCCTGCTTCCACTCTTAATAAACAAGCTATAAACAAGTTAAACATTTTTCCTGGGCTAGTGTTCTTTCCATATCCTGGTATACTGGGACCCATTTCCTGATGATGGAGATAAGAATTATTGAAACCGCAGAAAAAAATTGACGTACGCTTTCCCTTTCAGCTCTCCTGCTGCCATGAGCTCTAAACCAAGAAATTAAACCTAAATCAGGATGTAGACTTCTCTTTGCTGTGTGACTAAGTTGGGCAATTCACTTCCATGAAGTGAGACTGTGAAGGAGTTCTTCAAAATAAAATGTTTGCACATTGTATATCAGTGTATCTTATTTCCTGACAGGACATCTGATACTCAGTTTTTCCATGCAGCCAAATGAAGCATGACATTTAAAAAAACCTTTTTCCAATGAGTGAGCTACCCACCCCACTTAAGCTCCCTAAAAATATACAGAAATGAAACACAGACATGTCTTAGCAGCCAGAAGTGTGTCTGAAATTACTGCCTTTGCAAAGCTTTTACATTTAGTCAACTTTATAATCACTTAAAGAGCTCTTCCAAGCTTGGATTTTTAAAAATGTAGCTAAGGGCTTTCTTCCTCTTTCTGAACCAGATGCACAATTATAACCCAAAATTTAAACCCAGTTAAAAAAACCAAAGTCATCATGACCTAGCTGAAGGAGACACCCAGGGCCTACTGTTAAGGAACTGAGTGACCTGCTATACTCAGTATCTTGCAAAGGTCCTCACCAGCACCTTGGAACTAAGGATGCTGATCTGCACGATGCACAGAACATAGTCCCGTTGCAGCTTTTCTTAAAAACCATAGCCTTGCTTACTGTTTGACTTCCACCTGCAGAACATGATGCCTGCTTCCTGGAGCATAGGCTCTGCTCAGGTGTCACTGATGAGAAGGAGAGATGACTTCCCTGCAATCAGGCTGGCGTGTTTCCCCCCTCTTGGTTTATTTCCAGTAGGCACCTTGAAGCCCAACTTTCCCAGGTAGACATGGGAGTGCATAGGAAAGCACCATCCAGGTGAGCCTCCAGGGAGACGGAAGACCATCCAACCCCCCTTCAAGGCAAGCCCCCCCTCCAGCTGGCCTCCTTGCCCCACCGCTGCCTGCAGCTGGAGGAGCCAGGCCCGGGGCCGCGGGGCCTGGGGGTGCGGGTTGGGGGGAGCGGGGCCATAGGAATTGGGGGAGTCCGGGGGGGCCGGGCCGGGGTGGCGGCTCCTTTTCTCCCTGGCGACTTTGAGAGGTGGGCCGGTTCTTTCAGAGGGGCTGACAGATCTGAAGTTTTGGAGGCTGAATGAAAGAAACACTCAGCTAACAAAACAGTGCGCCACAGAAGAAGTTTCATCTGGTCTGGCCAAATCCCTCCTTTCTTTCCATCTTTTCTCTCCTAATAACAGCTGCCCTCTCATTCCCTGTTACTCCGCTGTGAAGAACAAAACCTCCCTCTGACTATCTGTTTTTCTTTTCTTCCCCAGAGTAGGTCTCATTACTGGTGATTAGCAGATGATTAAAACCAATTCAGCTTCCCCCAGTAGATATTTTCTCCCTGTTTGTGACTAACGCGTCAGTCTTCAATGAACGTGCTCCTAAGCTTATTAACGGGCTCAGAGGATTAGCTGCCACCGAGCGCCGCCGCTCCGATATTGTGATGCAGCGAGTGACATGGAACCATTTGCTGAGCACCGGCAGGGCCGCTGGGACTAAATATCTAAATCGCAATTTTAGTTTCCGCGTAGAGAGAGGTTGGGAAGGGGGTGGGGTTGGGAAATCCTAATGATAATTGCAAAAATCAAATGTTTGGTGAAGTCTGAAAATAGCCTTAAACTTAAGCGCAGGAGGATTGCCGTCCAGGAGTAAGCCTTAACCACCTCACCCCCCGAAAACCAGCCCCGAGCCCAAACCAGCTATAAAATATAAGAGCTTCCCTCAGAGGGAGATGAGCTGATTTGAAGTCCAAAAGGGACTGTTTTGGTCAGCTACTGCTGCAAAACATACAGGCCACTCTCGAGATTGATATGCAAAAGTGTGGGTATGTATCGAATCTATCTGCTGCCCGTATATTACTATGTAAAACCCCAGCCCGTAGCACTCTCGAATCGGAGATTAGAGCAGGATGCCAAATTAGAAGCTTCACTTTATCCCACCCATCCCTTTACAAACGATCAAGCTTTAAAAAATTTAATAGCTATTAATAAAGGAAAAGAGGTCGAAAGTAGCTGCAGGTTTAAATTACACAGTAAATTATCTCAGAGAAATGAAGAAACATAGTAAAACAAGTTAAAATAGGTCATAAAAAATTCAAATTATATGCTTCCTCTATTATTTTATGGTTTTTATTTGTTCTAGTTTTTAAGGATTGTGGTATTGAACTGTGGCCACATTTATAAAATTGACTCCCTGCATTACACTTGTTTTCACTAGATGGGCATCATTGTAAGTAGTCCAGATAAATAAGCTGATTTGCACTTACAGTCCTTTTAAAGTTGCTCAGAGCTCCTAAGTGTCCAGAATTTCTGGCTATTGGAGTAGAGACCCCAAATTTTCATTTCAGGGAAATTTCCTGGTGTAAAACACCCCTTCCATTTTGGAATAAAACACAGGAGAACAAACTCTTTCCAGAAATTTCTTATAAAATTAAACTTAAAAAGAAATATTTGAATTCTAGTCAGCTGAAATATCTTATTTGTCTTGATTTGTAAAATGAACTTTGCTCTGACTTTGTTTATTTTTTTGATAGTTGGTATTCTTTTTCTTTTTTTTTTTTTTTTTATATTACATAAACAGAAATGAAAAGCTTTTTAAAATGAAATCTGAAACTCTTCATATAGTGTGTGTGTTGTTTGTTTTTTTTTTCAACCAAATTTCTCAATTCATTAAAATCCTGACTATAAGCACTATTTAGAAAGACACTTTCAGGATTCTGGAAAATATTTCACATCACAATCTATACTTTTTGTCCTAAGGATTGTTTCAGGGGAAGATTTCAGAATGGCTTTGGTGGACGTAAACTCTGATGACTAAACACAGAGTTAGAACCTTAACTTTAGGCATACAGCTTTAAAAACAAAGCACTCCCCCCCACACACACACTTTGTAAGGATTTTTTTCTCATTCTATTCTTAAATGCTTTAAAATAAAAGAAAAATTTCCTCCAAATAATTCCCCTTCCACATCTTCAAATTTCTTTCGTTTATATTTTCCATTGTCTTCTTTCCAGTGCAGCTTAACTCTGAGTGTGCTGAAGCTTGAAATGTAGCTTCCGATTTATAATAGCAACAGGGCATGCAGCAAATGTCAACAAATCCCCTGTCACCCAGGCAAGAAGGAAATGTGAGAGGTAAGGCAGAGTAGCCCTTCCTTACTGCATAACAAAAAAAGAAACAACCCTCAGTGAAAAATAAAGAACTAAGATCTTGCTCATGAAAACCCATGAGTTCATTAATATCAAACCAAAATTGTGACAGGAGGGTGACATGCATTGAAAATAGCCAGTTATAGATACAGTGCAGGTATAGACGTATGCGTTTGATATGTATGTAATTTTAAAACAAAACTCCTTCGCCACCTACCTCCTCCTTTGCAAAATTAAAAGAATTCCAACAGACCAGACTGACCATATTCTGAAAAAAAACCCACCCATAAAACCCACATCACTGACCTCAAGTGACCTCAATAAATAAGTAACTGCTGAAGGATCAGCTCCCTTGTTGTGAAACAATAGACCCAAACTTCAGTGGAGCGCATGCAAGAAAATGTCACAGGAGGGTAGCACAGGATTTCAGAGCAGAAAGAAAGTTTGGGGAATAACAAGTGCACACTGCCAAGTTACTGAGGAAACCTTTTAGCAGAGGAAATTCTGCATTTGTCTTAACTTTTAGAGCAGGAGGTACCCCTGTTCTTGCCATTCTTGTTACTAGAGATGGAGAGAAGTGATAGAAATATATTGTGCTGTTTGCACTTACTCTTTTTAGCCCTGTCTCTAAGCTGTCATTTTATAAATGTATTCACTGGTCAACAGTGAATCATGCAAAACATAGCAGGCCTCTAGTTCTCTGTGAATTTTCTGTCATTGGTTTTTACTCTTTCTAATGTGATCGGTCACCTCAGTCACATTAGAGGCTTATTTCTGGCTTCAGCTTGAAACAGAGTACCTGTAAGACAAGAGGGAAAGCTGCCTTTGATTGTGTCAAAAGGTCTACAAAATTAAGAGCTGATAGACTGGCTCATAAAAGAAATTTAAGAATATTTTAAATCTTTTCATTTGGACTACTTCCTGCCTGAAAAATCCTTACTGGGAAAATATGGATATTATGAGCAGGTTCATTCTTAAAATGGATTTTCTTCTTTTATCTTCAGGGACAGAAAGTGATTTAGACAAATGGAGTGTGCTAGGGAGCGTTTTTGTGTCATTTGAGGCCTTGTCTATCTGTAAGTTGAGGCCTGTGCCTATGAAAAGCAGGGTTTGCCTGTCCATCATATATGCAGATTTGAACTCAATACCACAATTGTAAGAGAGGGAGTTAGTTCATCTTCAGAGGCTACCACCACTGAGCTGGATATTGCCTTCTTAATCTGAGCTATGATAGCAATCATGTGTTAGTTAAAACCACCTTCGTGGTTGCTTCACTTCTTTCTGAGATGAAAGAAGTAAAGAGTTGATAAAGGGAAACATACTCCATCTGTGCTCGGAGCCAGACTGGCTCAGAGAAGGGGAGGCTTATATGAAATTAAGTTTTGAACGTTAGTCCTGAAGCATCGGTGTCGTATCTTAAGATACCAGACTTAAATTTAAAAGTGACCAACACAAAAAAGAGAGTTAGAAAGAGACAGAGAGAGCAAGGTGTATGCAGAGGACTAGTCTTAGCACTTAGCAGCTGGTATTGTTACTAGCACACCAAGCAACCCAGCAGTAGTGTCATGCAGGCATCAGCACTGGAGCCGCTCCTCTTCCTTGACTCTCTAGTTTGGAAAAACAGGAGTGGTATTTTCAGCATCTTTTTCATGGAAGGATGTAAAGTGTCTGGGTAGGAGAGACTCCATTTTCTGATTTACTTGTGTGTTTACTTTGCCTTGCATTCAGTTATATTTTTTTCAGCAGGAGGACGTAAAGTTGTTGCTGACTTTGTATTCAGCTGTACCACAACACTTGGTAGAGGGAAAGGAAAGCAAATGTGCAGAGTTGCCAGGAGACAGATTTATTCTGAACTTCAGCAGCTTGGCACTTCCACCACGACACTCCTTCCCCCTTCCCTCATTCCCTCATGCTCCAGGCACAGGCAGATAGACCAGAAATAGCAGGAAGTGACCCACTCCTGTTTTGTACTAAAGCATTCAGTTTCGTTTAAATTTTAGCCTTTCACAGCTCCACAAATCAGCATGCATGTTTTCAAAGGATGGCTGTGAAATGGGTGCAACATGGAAAATTCAAGTTGTAAATTTGCCTAGAAGCATCTGATCCTTCTTTTCCTGCTTCCTTGCTTTTCAAATGCCTATTTCTTCTTTGTGTTCAAAAGTAGCATTCAGGGAGAGGGGAAATAAATTAATTTGATAATCTGTTTTTCTTGTGAAATAATATCTGTTTACAAACACTCTCAAGGTGGAGTAGGAATGGAGCAGAGCTGGTGTTTCCCATCCAAACCTCTGCCATATTCAAAGGATTAATCTGAAAACACAAACACATGCCACCACAAGAAAAGTATCTTTAGGAAATAGGTTGTATGTTTTGTCTGATCTGAAGATGAATGGTGACTTCCAACATAAACCTGGGAACGTACACAGTCTAAATTGACTAACCTTCTCTGTAACTTTTCTCTATCCATCACTAGACTGCAGAGTTTTTAATCTGGCCATTAAAGAGAGATATTGAAGAAACTATGCAAAGCAATAAATTATGTTACAGTATGGAAATAATACAATTAAATAAATAAAATAATGAATCAAAGAGCAACAACAAAAGCCTTATATGGCTAGAGAAGCCACACACAAAGGTACACAGAAGTGAGGCTTGCTAGAGTGTAGGAGAAGAAATTACAATACTCTTACACCCTGAGGGTGCATAGGATTTGTGGAAAATTAAAGAATACTGGTCAGATACTGGAGAGAATTATTTCAGTTGCAATTTCTGAAGAACTAGAGAAATTAGCACTCTTACTGTAAAGAAAGCAGGTTCATACAAGATACTGTTTTTTACAGAATGGAAGAGAACAGAACCGGATCATCAGTCCAACTTCCTGACTACTTCAGGGCTGACCAGAAGTAAGTTGTTACTGGCATTGTCCAAATGCCTCTTAAACACTTCACAGGTCTGGGATATCGACTGTCTTTCTAGGACACTTGTTCCACGATTTGACCACCCTCTTGGTGGAAAAATGCTTCCTAGTGTCCAATCTGAACCTCCCCAGTGCAGCTTTGAACCATTCCCACAAATCCTGTCTCTGGATCTCAGGGAAAAGAGATCAGCACTGACCTCTCCACTTCCCTTCTTCAGGAAGCTATAGAGAGCAAGGAGGTCACCCCTCAACCTCCTTTGCAACTGATTCGACTAATAAATGTCATATAAGGCTAACTAAATAGGGAAGATCACAGCTAATGTAAGTTTATGATTACTTGTGTTTCTTTAATATGGTTCCTTCTGCTCACCCTCTACCTAAGAGAAATGGCATTCCTCAAGTTATTTCCATCACTATGGCTGCTTAAAAAATAAATACTTTATATATCCAATTATGTTTTAAATCTCACCTCTTTTAAAACTTTTTAAAAGGCTTTTTTGATTCTGAGATCTTACTGGTTTTATTTTAGTTATGTCACATTCCTCTGCCATTACTGTTTACTGTTTCTATATTTTATCTTAGATTTCTTGTCATTATTTCCATAGCTGTGAAAAATGCAATTCAGCCTTACAGTTGTGCCATGTGTCTGACTGTAGCCATTCCACTGTCTGGGGGAAATGCTAAGATCAATGCTTGAATCTTTACTTAGTTTAGATGCTTGCGTGATATAACGGTAAGTACTCCTGCTCTGGTGTGGGTCCTCCTTGGGCTTCAGGGTAGACATCTGCTCCAGTGTGGTCCTTCAGTTCTATAGGAACAACCTGTCCCACCATGGTCTGAACCAGGGGCTGCAAGGGAATCCCTGCTCCAGCACCTGGAGCGCCTCCTGCCCTCCTTCAGTGACCTTGCTGTCTGCAGGGCTGTTTCTCACTTTTTTTCCCACTCTTCTCCCTCACAGCTGCTCTGCAGTTTTTTTTTTCCTTTCTTAAATATGTTATCACAGAGGATCCACCAGCATCACTGATGGGCTCAGCTTTGGCCGGCAGGCTGTCCATTTTGGAGCCATTTAGAAGCTGTTGTGACTGTTACGGGGGAAGCCCCAGGTCTCTTCTCACAGAGAAGGCCACCCCTGCAGACCACCCACTACCAAGACCTTGCCATGGAAACTCAATACAGTGTGGAAGCAATATGATAGCTTACATAATTGGCAAACTTATGCCAACTGAATGCTTCTCCAGGTTAAAAGTCATGGTGTGTGTGTCTGTGAGTGTTACAGTGGAGATGCTGCTTTGGGTCAATGTCTAATGCCCTTAAAAGGGCAAGAAAGAACTTTTTTATGCAGATCCATTTAAAATGTGTGATGAAGAACTAAGAGTATGGGTCTGAGTAAATCTGCTTAACAGGCAGCACCTACGAATGGAAAGCAGAATCTCTTCAGAAATATGATGATGCTCCAAAGAGACATTTATCTACAGCTCTTAGGAGCTAGTCACACTCTTAAAATGTGTAGAAGAGGTTTCCTGCATAAGAGACAGGTGCTTAGAGTGAGAGGATGGAGTTCTCTCATCTTTGGTCTTATTACAATGGCTATTGCAAGATATTGAAGTTCGATTTTAAATATCTACTTTCTGTACTTGATTCAGCTGCAATTGCATGTGGCGCTGTTATCCTCAATCACAACTTTCCCTTTCTTTTCTCCCAGTTGTTAACAGCTGCCTCAAAACTATGACCAAGAAGGCTTTAAATAAATAAATACTCTAATAAATAAATAAAGATAGATAAACAACCCCCAAACTTCAAACAACACTTTCCAGCCCTTCAATATGATTTTTTAAAGGTGTAATTATAAGAGGATTGTAAAAATAACAGTCAAAATAGTGTCATGAGTTCTTTATAAAGGAACTTCCTACTTCCCCAAATATCCTGACTGTTAAGTTTTCCTGATGTTGGTTCACGATGCAGAAATAATGCGACTTTTGCTTGTTCAGAAAACTTTTTAGTCAAAAAAATCCAGGGCAAATTCAGATAATTTTTGTTTGCTGGTATTGTCCCTGTACCAGCTAATCTATCATACGCAGGTTTTCCTCACCATAGATGGTATAGCTGGAGTGACAGCAGGCTTCCTAACTTGCTTTCCTTTCTGTCTATCTTCACATCTGAAACTGCGGAAATATTCTAAAGAAGCAGTGGCCTGGGAGATTTTTAAGATATCCACTTTTGTCCTACACATTGGCTTGGTTGCTCCTTTTCATTCTTTGTCCTCTTCTGCATAATACTTTTTTTTTGTAAATCTGAAAGGTAAAATTGTCTCATTGCTTCTTTTCTCGGAATAACTCCTTGATGAAAGTCCCACATGGTAGAGATCTGCTGGTAAAAATGGAAATCCCACAGAAAGAATAGTCTTTAGAGATAAAAACTTACTTCTTCATGTACAGTACCATATGTGAGGAATAAATAGAAGGCAAGTGCTCTATGATTTCTTGTTTTCTTCTCTTCAGGAGCAACTACAACTGTGTTTGACAAATTAAAGAGAAATCTGTTGTATAGAAGACCATCCAACAGAGTAACAGACTTCTGAATTTGGTTGAATACTTTGATAGTGATGAGAAGAGAAGGAATGTGAGGAGAAGGAAGCAAGGAGGGGAAGCAAGACTGAAGAGATAGGGAATCAGGAGGACGGTGCGGTTGATGTAAAGTTAAACAGAAGAAAATGAGACTGAAGAGGATCAAACAATAACTTCAGCTGTGTGGTGGCATGGATGCTGT
Organism: Coracopsis vasa; assembly: GCA_026283785.1. NCBI lineage: Eukaryota > Metazoa > Chordata > Aves > Psittaciformes > Psittacidae > Coracopsis > Coracopsis vasa. Next base: position 68,683 of record JANHGB010046740.1, read on the forward strand.
TGTTCTAACTATTTGGTTATTTGGTTTGGCCATATTGAAAGAAGGCCCATTATAAAAATATCTTGGCATTGCACACTATGAACCTGATATATATGTCCATGAGTATTCTACCTTGACTGCACAATAAATGACGATGGAATAGTTGTCTATCCTGGTATTACAGTTACAGGCACAGGGTGAGAATATGTGTCTGAACAGTTGTACTTGCACAGTTCAGAAAACCAGTTTGTTCAAACCTCGTTGTTACTTCAGCAGTACTTTCAATTTTGACATCATTTGGGATGTAAAAGAATTAATTTCCTCACAAACCTCAATGACCACTTAATCAATGGTAGATTTTCCCACCTCTCCTCGATAGGTAACTGACTTCTACCTGCCCAGTACTTTTTTGTTTAACAAATAGAAACAAACAGCTTATAGAATGTCTCTGATGGGTAAGTTGCAGCTCCTAGGCTGGGACAGATTCCTCAATGTCTTAATAGATGTGCTTTTGTTGCATTAGACGATTCTGTATTTACTGCTGTATTTCCAGTGCAATTGGCTCCTTTTAAATTGAACTTGCATTCTTGGCTCAAGAAGCTAATATGCAATGGGATCATTTGTAAGTTTATACCCAGTCTATAGCTCCTTTGTTCTTATCTAGTAGCTCATGCTGTAGTGCCATACTGCTGGAAAGATGTTAGGGTTTTGTGTTTTGTGGCGTCAGAACTGCTTCTGATTTTCTCACTGGTATCTGAGACAGCTGTGAAGGAACGTAACAGAGAAAAATACATGTTCTTAAAAACAGCTATATTATTATGCTTCAGCAATAACCACAGAAGCTTGGTATCTTAGCCACTCACTATTTCCGCGCATGGTAAGTGTCAGGCAAGAAATTCCATGATTCAAGCGTGTTTCCTTTCACATCCCAAGAGTGATGAGACAAGTTGTCCCAAACCACTCTACCAGTTGGATGATAAAGCAGCTTACTGTCTTTTGTGATACTATGAATTCCTGCCTAGTTGTGGCAGATATGATCAATTATCTGTTTTGCTTGACATTGATACAGAATAGGACTAACAGATACGTAGGGTGTGACATCAAGCTGCTAATATCAATGAGGTTGCAGGGTAGGCCTTAAAGATCAATTCTTTGAGTTTTATACAATGGAGAAAGAGAAAACGGGGATGCAGATCTGATTATTTGCAGTGTCAGAGCTTCATCAATCTGCAAGCTTGTTAATGGAATTTGTTCCTATGCACTGATATCACAGATGGGTAATGCCAGAGAAATAGCAGGCACAATGTGATGTGTAATATGGCAAAAAAGGAATGAGCAGAATCATACCAATAGCTTACTTCCAGGCAAAGCAAAGGACAAAACTCTCTTAAGAGACTAGATGCTTACGCAAATGATATACAGGGAGGAGCAGAGTCTCCATTGCCTCAATTTGCCCCAACTGCATGTTTTCATTGTTGCTGCCTTGAAGAAATCAGTCTGTATAAACATATACACTGGGAGCTATCTTACACTTAAGGTGCCTGCCTCACAGTGTTGCTCTCAGAGGCATGAACGACTGCAGTCTGGATCATGCAAAGAGGGGGAATAAAATGGATGAGAGCGGATTAAGTCTTCAAAGAAGACAAGATCAGTCTTATCTCAATAGCCATTCGTTTCACATCTTTACTACTTTTGTCACAGCAATACTATCAGAACAGACAAAAGTTAATTTCCCTAATATTCTTTCTCCGACTCAAAAATGAAAATAATGAGGGACAAAGACTTAAATAAGTTAGAGTAATTTCCTGAATGCCAGCAACCAGAGCAGGAAGAAGTAGATAAATGTTCGTTCACAATGATTCTCAGACAGCATTGCTGGCCTTAAACACACCCACCATTAAACACTAAATCTCATCCCACCTGAGCCAGCTCAATCCAGAACCATATGTCTCTGTATGCGATTTGCCAAACCCAAAAATACAGGCAGAGCTTCTAGTCTGAGTACAGGTGAATTTGAGTGTGGCTTCTGGGTTTAACCCACACAGTGATATACTACAGTGGCTGAATTTAGCAGCCTGAGCCAATGATGCCCTGAGAATCTTTGCACCATGTTGCTTTTCCTAGCATCTCAAGGCTTTCAAGTGAATTAAGGTTATAATTTTGAGCTAGCAAATACTAATAAAGATAATGCAGTAGTATATTAGATTTGATCTGGAGGAAATAGCACTATGATTCCGGTTGAAATCCTTATATTTGAAGTCCAGATTGTAAAGTGGACCAGGAAGCCTTAATTTTCACTCAGATGAGGCTTCGTTTCCCATGGACACTTTTGCTTCAGCTTAAGCAGTCTCATATGTGGTTGTGCTGCTTTTCTGAAAACCCAAGTACATTCATCAGGATACCCTGATGCCATTCATCTGATAAACCTTCTGGTTAGTACTTCATCTGTCTAAATTATGTTGTGTAATTTAACTAAAGCAAATGACTCCATTTGTCCAAGACATTGGGTCCAATGCAGTAACTTTCCATAATGAGAACTACATGAACCTCAAAAGTGTGGTGGTAGAAATATACATTAAAAAAGTTGTGGTTTGGGGAAAAATAAAGCTTTAATGAATAGTTTATCTGTTTAGTTAGCATTCTGACAATGTGACAAGGCCTTTTTGCAGTATTGCTGCATTTAAACCAGATGAGAGCCAAAAAGGAAAGGATTCACCAAAAGGAAGCACAATATTCATATATATATGCAAATATACATTTATAGTATATTCAACACAAGAAAAAAAAGTCCAACAAACCTTCTATTGTTAATTCCAGTC
>JANHGB010046740.1:76669-113077 GCA_026283785.1 Coracopsis vasa
CCTCTCCTCTCCTCTCCCTCTCCTCTCCTCTCCTCTCCTCTCCTCTCCTCTCCTCTCCTCTCCTCTCCCTCTCCTCTCCTCTCCTCTCATCACAGGCTTTCTCAGCTCTACTCCTGGATCATTTAGATGTTCACTTTGAACATTCATTATTAGTCCTTTAGACCTGGACTAATCTTATATATGGTATGATGTTTTCCCAATCACTGTGCCATAGGGTGCGAGTTTATCATGCTGTATCCTTGCATTTGTACATCCCTATTTTGTTTATAGTACTTTTAATTGAGTCCTGGACTCCCAGTCTGCATTCATTAAACATAGAGCAGATAAACACTTGTAAAGACATAATTAAGTCACAGCCAGGTACTGGTGTTTTCCTTCCTGCTGACTTTACCTCTGCTGAATGAAGTTCATTCGCATTTCCATAGGTTTTGGTTACCTCATATTGGAATTTAAGTCTGTATTTGCTTATTTTCTAGCTTATTGCCTGTTCTCAACCCCACCGCTCATTTGTTTTTATCAGATACACAGTTCCTTTGGGAGCACCATCAATGTGACCACAAGAAAAAAGTGTACCAGGCAGAGCCATCATTTTATCAGATATCAGATAACTCCATGCACCTGCCTATCAGCCAGCGCCCCAACCTGTTTTTCCTAATGGATTCAAATATTTAATTGTGCTCCAAGAGACAATTTTTTCCTTGCCCTGAGCAAAACTGAAGGCACTGACAAAGTAACATGCGGCAATGCATGCAATATTTACCAATTTCTGCACTGTAGAGCACAAGTGGAAAATGAGCAGCATTACTATTTCAATGAGCATAGTTATAGCAATCTCACCATGATAAGATCAGTCAGAAAGCTTCTTCTTGTAGTGTTGTGTCTTACTGCTTACTGATCTGGAACGGACTGTTGCCATGGGTGGCTTTGAGTCCACCTTGGTAAGGTTGTCTTCTCAATCAGTAGTTTTAGGGATTAAATTTATATTTGTGTTTTAAAGGCACTAGCTTCCCATGCCGCTGAGAGTGTCCTGAAGGTACAAGGCTGGGCTGTGGAAGGATATTGAAGGTGGGTCCCACACCTGAAGCACTATAATACACAGGTATGCATGATTAACTACACAGCTAGATTTCTGCAAGATAATCAGTATCTCTACACAGTCCTCTGCAGAGTGATAAGAAGGTTCAGCAGCTCATAGAATGTATTTATTTATATTTCTACATGGCGTAACATCTCTTGATACAGGAAGACCTAGAGAAGCTGGATATTACAAACAGTACCGGAATGTTTCACTTTTATAAGAGAAACAGACTTTCACAGAGTAAAGGCTGGGGGAACTTTTTTGTTTTGTTTACTTAGTTTTTCTCCCTGGGAAAATTTAAAAACATGCAAATAATGTTTCACAAATTTTGTAAAACCACAAAAGTGTCAGTATCTAAAAAAGTGGGCTTCCTCTGATCAGGATGGTTTTTGCTATAGCTGAGTGAAGCTCCAAACTAGTTCCTATTTACATCAGTAGAAGAGCTCCCACTGAGTTTAGGGGGAGCAGATGTTGGCTCTTTGTGACCTACTGACACACCTGAAGCAGATGTTCATAGTCGTACACTGGCAAGTGCCTAGTTCGTGCTTCATTGCTAATTCACCACAGTCATCTTTCTCTTCTAACACACCCTACATCAAGTAACTGCTACACACCTCTTTGATTTCCCTTTTGAACTTGTAGGCTTATTTAGCAAACACCTATAAATAAAGGACAATGATTAAAAAAAATAATTACAGAAGCCAGTAAGGACAATGCAAATAAAGAAAACCCATTTGCTGACATAAAAAAAAAAAATAAAGTTAATCAACCATCTGGAGGTGTGCGAAAACTTTTGTGAATGTGCTATAAAAATTGAGCATGATCTATTTCCCCGAGTTTACCAGTTTGTTAAATAATGCATTTGTCTTTCTTTTCTACCCTGAATTTTTTATATTGCTTCAATTAGTGTGAAAACTGTTCTAATACCCATGGCACAAATTGCTTCTAGATTTCTTCCTGACAGAGTACCTTCATGGTACAATATACTCATATATTGTATATTGTGCAATATTGTATATTGTGCAATATGCCATATAAGAATCCTCATACTCTTGGTGGTAGTAATAATAATAATGTAGAATACTACTGTAATAATAAATGTGAATTAGAGCAGTGGTTAAATATGGTTGGGTATAATTATAAGTTGCCCCAGTGAACTAAATTTCAGTGGGGTTTGGTTTTATGGTTTAGGGTAGTCTCCATTAAATATAGGAAAATCCAGTTAATTAATTAGCCCTTAGTGTTAAATGAGTTTTCTAAGCCTGAGAGACAAGGGGAATGTGGGATTTGTGGGGACTTGACAGTGAACGTTTAATGATGTTAAACCCAAAGTGACTCTTAATATAAGCTACAGTACCTGAGAGTCAGAAATACAGTCAGAGAGATAAATGCAAATAAAGCACCGAGGTTTAACAGGAAAGGAAGAATATTAATTTACTCTGGCTGTTCAGATTGTCTTTGTATGATCTAAATTTTTTTTGATGGTTACAGTGCCAGGGTCCCTCATTTTCTGACTGTGCAAAGACACTTACTAAATGCTACAAGAAATGTTATACAAAATGTGAGTGAGTTGACTTCTTCTGAGCATTTATGTCTTTCTTTTCCTGGGTGATTTTCCAACATGTGGAAAAGCTGTTTATGAAGGGCTGCCCTTGGGAGAGGAGGCTTTATGTTATCTTCATATCTCTTCATTCTGCCGCACTCTCAACAAGGATCAGTCCTGGGGCTGCATCAGGCCTGTCTCCATCTCCCCATAATCCTGACCTCCCCAACTACTGGGCTGGCATCCTGGCCCAGCCTTGGCCTTCCTCCTGCCCCATGGCCCTGCCTGTGCATCCTGAGCAGTGTCTGACCGCAGTTCCCATCACCAGCCCTGATTCTGATCCCAGCTGTGGACTGATATTCTGGCCTTACCTTAGGATCTCCCTCAGCTCCCAGTTTCCCAGCCTGCAGGGAGAAGCTGGGCCTCAGATATAGCTCATCCTCAGCCACAGTGAACATAACCACAATCCTTATTTTTGTTTTCATTCATGTCTTCGCATTTGTATACTCCACACCAGCACGGTACTGTCAGGAGTTATTTATAGCCAAATACTAGCATAGGTGCAGAATGAGATTAATTCTCTTTAACTTTTTGCATCTACAAAGTAACTGTCTCCATCTTGGTTAGTCATTCTCAGTTGCCTTCATCTTAAGTGGTATTAGGTGACCATATTTCATTTATCTGGCATATATCAACAATTTACATTGGGATACAAAATGTAGCATTATATAGGTGGAACAAGAGTGAGCAGGAAGCATGCAGAGTGTCTGGGCTCTTCTATGCTGCTTCTCCATTCCCTCAACCCCTTGAGGCTGTACTACATTCGTGGAGCCTAGAAAATGGCACATATATTCCTAAAGCAGGGGGATATGAGTAGTTTCCTGACAGCCACTTTTCCCTATCCTGAATTCAGTTCTTTGTGATATTTTATTTTCAACCTCCACTTGAACCTTATGCTAATTCTATGCAACACGGGTAGTAAGTATTTTTTTTTTATCAGTTTGGTGGAAGGACAGTGATCAGGGACCTCTTGAGATAACAGTCTGTCAGATTGTAAATCAAGGAGGATCTCTCCCTTAGCAGCCACAAAGATTAAACAGACTAATGAATCAATGTTTTAGACCGTCCACTCTGGGGAGCCTTCACTTAAGTCCCAGCACTGTTGGTCAGGTCAGAAAATTCTCTTTCCTGTCAAATGGTAGGTTTCCCTATGTGGTAGTGTGCATTCATCCTCCTTTGTGTGAGCTGTAAAAACCTGACAGAGGCAGATGTCAATCCATACTGTTGTGACACTTCCTTGTTCAACTCCAAAACTTTGTGAGAGCATTTCACCATCCAGTAATTGGCAAGGAGGAGAGGCTGCATTTGCTCATTTTGCACTAATCAGTTTAACAGTTCATCTTTCTGTTTTTCCTTTGATTAGGCAACACTTTCTGTTGAAGAATGAGCCATTTATAACTATTCCCTTTTCCATAAGACAGAACACCCAGCCCTTTGTTTTTTATAATGTTTGCTGTCTTTAGGGCATTTCACCTGCATCTTTGTTCAGTCTCTTATCAGAAGTAACACCATACCTGTAATTTTATTCTCAGCTGCTATTTCATTTTAAGCTAGAATCTTTATGGAGGTACTGGATTCTGTTCACTTTGGCAACAGTTCTGTGATCCTGAAATGGTCATAAATAACAACATATGTTCTTTGAAGCAGATGTTCTGTTTAAGTTCATGTATTCTGTCCATCTCTCTGATAACTGAAGCACTGATATTTAAAAGGACCCTCTACCATTAAAAGCACCACATGAATGTAAAGAATAATATATGTCTGTTAATGTGTACCACACTGAAGGCACATAGCCTAATAAAATAATACAATCAGAAAACCAGTTGTTTTAAGTAAATAATTTTTTAGAAATTTTAGGAAGAAAAATATTTTTCCTGGTATTTTTTTAAAAAACAAGATGTTGTGAGCAAGTAGTACTCAAAATAGTAAATGCACTTCATTCAGCACTTCCTCAGTGATAATTTCTGTTCCTTGCGTCAGTAAATGAAGAACCTTGTCATCTTTGATTTGATACTATTTAAAACACAGACCTGTAACTCAAGAGATCCATTGATGAAACAGGAAAATAAATGACTCTATTAAAAATGTCACTGCCCAGATGGTCCCACATAGAAGTTCTGATCTAAGTACTCACTAATTAAAGAGAAGGTGACTGGAATCTAAATTTATCTTCCAATTTTATATCTGACCCTTATCTACACATGAGTGGCTTGAGCACATTTCGTTTTTGAACACAACCCAAAAAAGCACTTAAGCAGGTGCTTAACTATAAACTGATGTTTGACTTGTACTACCATAAGTAGAGATGATTTCCTGAATGTGAACCGTAGAGGGATTTCAAAGCTAGGTCCTTATTTTGCCAGTTAAGGGAAACTGATCGTTATTTATATACTTGAAGTTAAATTTTCTACAAAGATATAATTTTTCAGGCATTTTATGTTCATGGAAGATGGCAAATATTTCAAGATATGCTGAAATTCTTTTATCAACAGCAAAAGAGGTGTCTACAAAGTGAACCAGTTTACTGTGGTTCTTCTACTGTATTACAGAAAGACTGATGGTTTTGGTTGAGCGGTTAAGCAAACTCTTAGGTAAATACCTACAAAAAAAGTAAAGAGATTTCTCCCTTCTCTGAGCTTTCATTAAACCAAATCTCTGCTTCCTCCCTTCCTGATCTGTTTCCTATATTTTTGCTGTAGGTTACATTCAGATCATCCCAGTTACCTCAGTGAGGAAATGTATGGTACAGAAGATTTTAAGATGTCTGCCTAATGGTTTCTGTCTGCTAGTCTTCACTTCTTACTGGTTTTCCTCTGCTCCAACATAGGACACCCATGGCTACAATTCCTTAAGGATATCCTCACTCTGAAGGACACCCTCCCTCTGATATGCGTCACTAATTGGCACAGTCCCTCGATGATGTTTCTGTCGCCACTGTGGGTGCCCACAGCTGCAGTCCTCAGGGATTCACTTCCTTGCTGAGGTCTCCTGTAGTTCCTAGAAGGTACCACCTTTCATCATGGAGTGCCCCCTCCCATGGGTGTATCTCCAGCCACGTCCTCAGCTGTATGTCCTCAGCAACCTCTCCTTATGCATGTCTCCAGTAGCATATGCCCAAGCTTCGTTGCTTACATGTGGCTTTGTGTTTCTTACTGAGGTGGATGAGAGGAACTTGTCTATCCTTCTGATCACCTATTTCAGCTGCAGAGGGTTGGGTGTGAGTGCAACTGTTTTAGCTCTTTATGCATGAAAAGGTTGCTGCCTTGTTCCAATAGCATTGGGGAAGAATGATCAAACAGCATCTGGGAAAAAATAAAAAAGACGTAAAAAAGAAAATGGAATGTTTATATTAGACTTTCAGACAGTGCTAACATCAAAGATGGGTGGGCAAGGCAAGGCTTCCTGAGACAAATAATGAGGTAATGCAAGTATAAAAGACCAAGGATAACAAAACATTTTTATGCCTCTTGTGTATCCTATACAGGATCCTGCTGCTTCCATAAATGCTGCATGAGACTGAAGAGTTAAACATTACATTTAGTCTACTGAACAATCTCATACTTCTCTATAAAGGCAGAGTCGATGAACAAGCATAAGCTTTATAATAAAGTTACATGTGCTTAATACTATTTTTGTCACCAATGTGCATTTTGTTCCCAGTGTCAGCACGTAACATTCAGTAGAACGTACAGATAGTTCTGGGCAGACTGAAATTTTATCTACTCATGGCCAGGTTTCAAGGAGCGATGGGAGTGCATTTAACAGCCCTAATGGCTGGTATGGCTGCTTCTGTATACACTGCTGCAACAGCTGGTGCCTAGCTGGGCAGCTGATCCTTGCTCCAGATGAAGGCTGTGGAAAAGACTCTTCCTCTTCCCAACTCCTTATTAACAGGCAGCTCAGCTGGGAGAATATTCCTTTCAGTTTAACATGCATTAAAGTAACAAAGCAGTCCCACTGGTATCAAATGACAACAGAGCCAAATGTTGGAAATTTTTTGGTCATTGGAAAGTAGGGAATGAGATTCCAGTGCTACTAAATCTTAAGGGAATGCTGTAATTTTACTGGAGCCAGCATTTCACCCTATACTCTAAAATGAAATCCCAATCAAATTATTCTAGGAAAGTTAACTGGTGATTACATTACTGTATTCATTAATGTCTCTATTAATCTTCCTTTAATAAGATAGGAATCAAATAATTAAATATTGCACATTTGTGTTTTAGTGAAATGCAAAGGAAAAGGTAAAGGCATGAACTGAAAAGTAAAGATATTTTTAAGTTTAAAGGACCATGTGATCTGTATATCACTGCATGAACAGAAAAGATAAGGGGCCATATCAAAGATCTGTAATTGGATTAGAAAATGATATAATCATATGGTCCCTTTATTCTTTAGATTAAGCCATTGTCTGTCAGGGGAAAAAATATAAAAAGGAAGAAAAGGGGAGTAAAAACAGAAAGAAACCTCCCTTTTATTTTTCTTAAAACAAGACAAAACAAAACAAGGAATATTCAAACAATGGAAGATAGGACCACCTAATAACAGTGTAAGTCACACCTCTCTCTCAAGCTAAGTTTTATATTCACTGTCTGTAATAATTTGATTAAACAGTGAAAAACTCTGATTACTAAACTTCAGCTTCACTTTCAGTAGCACCATGCTAGTTCCATCAGCTGGGATAACGGCACTTTACATTCTGCAACCTTTTCCAAGCCCTGGAAATAAGAATTACCACATCTGAATCGTCATTTTGTATGTGATTAGTAGTAATCATGGACAACTGGGAGAACATCCTGTAAGCAAATCACCTAAAGAGCTGAAGTCACCAGGTCTATTTATCTTTTGCTACTTCATATACCTTAAATACCCTACTAGGTAACATAAGGAACACATGGTGGGGGAAGAGCCCAAGCGCAGAGTTGAAGCGTAGATTATGGTTCTTGGTAGACCACCCTAGAAGATGCCTTCACTTATATTCTCCCCAGCAACAGCACAAGTTTGCAATGCCTCTCTTCTCTGGCAGACCTGATTGGGACTGATCAGAAAGGTCATGTGAGATCAGGGAGTCAAAAAGAGGCTGTGGTGTGTTTGAGGGTGGTCCTGGCTGTGCTGTCAGACTGGGGATCTTGAAGCTAGTTGTAAGCTGAAGGTTGTAAGTGGGAGGGGAGCTGCTTATGAAGGAAGGTGAAAGTAGCTGGGAGCTGAGGTAGTAAAGAAGTCATGGGTTTGTAATATTGGTTTGGAGAGCTGTATGGAGTATAGCTAGAGGATGTGGCACCTTGCCACGTGATTTTGGAAAGTGGCTCCTAGAAGCAAAACATTTGCCCTTTGTCTGAGCTCTGTAAGTGCATAACATGGGTAACAGAGAAAAACAAATAAATGTAAGCAGCACCATTCCTGCCAAAGCACGTTCTTTGGAAAGCACATCCTCCTGCAGTGAAAGTGGACTCTCCTGGCAAGGCTGGAGATGTGGCAATCTTTCTGCATTAACGAGGAGCTGTTAACCAAATACGTAAATAAGTTGAAACCCACAAGAACAAAATCTCACTGTTTCCATATGTTTCTTGGCTACGTCCCTTTAGTGGTTGTGCTGCTGAAACTTCTGCATATTATATGAAGTCTGTTAACTATGAGTTAGATATGAATGTGACCACATTTCTTGTTGATTTTGACACAACCAGTGAAACCACCCAAAAAGCAAGCCCTGAAATGATGCCTGGGAAAGCTGTTGCTAATTTCACTCAGTAAGCTCCACATTGTTCCTGTGGGAAAATATAGAAAGTAAGTAGTAAGTGAGCATACTAAAAGAAGGAAAAATATCCCCCACATGCAAACAAAGACAGAAAAACACACTGTCACGTTTCTATTCTATTACAGAAGCATAACTGTAATCCTTCCAGCAAAGTGATGTTAACTACCTAAGAGGGTCAGGAGCTTTCCAGAAACTCACAGTCTGTCATGGAGTATGTTCATAATAAGGGAAATAAGCCGACTTGTGCATTTACTTGGATATGACATCACTGACAGCCAATTAGAAAGTTCCACTTGTGTCATTTCATAGTAAAGAAAAGACTATTCAGCATTCACTGCATCAAAGAACGCATGTCACAGAGATTTGCACAGAAATGGGTTGATTAATTTTTAATGAATTATACCAGGAAAAGTTTCCTTGTATAAACTGCTGTGAGAGTACCAGTGATAACCCATGCTTGAATAAAGGGTTTCTGCATGTGTGGGTTCTACAAGTAAAGAGACACTGAGCAAAACTGAACTAAAAATGGTGCTACTTGGCCTAATCTATCCCATTCATAACAGCAGTAAAAACAGCGTGGGGTGCACAGTAGTGCAGGTTTTAAAGACCATTTTATTCACTGGAAGTGTGTCTGTAACTAACAGAATGCTTCCCAGCCATCTTTGTTTTCAGTTTGAGAGTGGATGTCACTCTTGAAAACAGGCCTTTGCTGAACATAGCCTGGACTCAATACAGCTTTTAAAGTCTGTAACCCATCCTATATGTCTTCGGACTTTGTGATTAAGTAGTCTTTTCTTTCATGAGAAGGTATGAATCTATCAATCAGCTGATGCACATATTAAACAGAGCATCCTTCTGGACCAAAAATGTGCAGCAATATGGCATTGCTTGTATTTCAAGGTGTATAAAGAAGAAAGGCATTTCAATAATGATGTTAAGGAAAGCATTAGCTTTATGCGACCAATGCAAAAGCCAGCTAGCTCACCCACTGTGGTATAAAGTATGGAGCTCAGATGGTGTTGTCCATGTTGTCCATGTGTTTACACACAGGCAGTCCTCAGGCTTGCAGGACCTTCGTGCTAGCCATGAATGCTCTTTTCTTTGTGCAGGAGGCCCGAGAGTGATACTAGTGTTAAGAACATTACATACAAGTAAGAATTTCTCAAAGTTATCATAAATACACCTGTTTGAAAAGCAATGAAGTCCAGAGTTTGGTGGGTACATTTTCAACATACCCAGTTCACTTCAAGAGTTTGAGACCACCCAGATTTCAACATGGAACAAAAATCTTATGAATTATAAATTCTTCTTTCAAGCTGATTTGATAAAAGTCATGTAGTACTAAATTCATAGTTAAAATTTGAAATAGTAAAATTGGACTAAATTAAAATTTTTAATCTATTTCTATATAACTTTGATTAGGTAATACTAATCTAGGTAATCTACATGTGACCTAAGTTACTACAAAATCAAGATATCAGGCAGCCTCCTTAGCCAGGGTATACAAAGTGTATCTCATGTTATTCTACTTTGCTAATAGTGGTTTAGAATTAGGATCTAGACTGTTGTAATGCAAGGAAAGTACAAACAGCAATTCTTATCTCTTTTGATATTGAAATTAAAGGTCTCTATAGCTCCCTTATATAGGACCCTATATTAGGTAAAATACATTTCTAAAATAATCAGAGTGAACTGATTTTAAAATAGTTTTGTGCCTTTAATATTTAGAGCAAGTGCCTGAAAAGCATTTTCTCTTTTAGTTCCTTGTCATATATGTTCAGGATTCATTATGTTACTTCGAGGCAACCAGGTGAATTTCCTCTGAACGTTGTTTGTGCTGATCAAGGAATGCCAACGAATAGTGAATTTCTATTTTAATTGATCTGACTGGAATGAACTGCCACTCTTCTTTGCATATGAACATATCTCTGTATGGAGAGAAATTTTGTGCTCAGAATAATTTAGGATTAAATGAAGAAATGTGGGTTCAAATACAGAAAGAGGTTTCTCACTAAGACATTTTTTTCCTGTATCTAGCATTGCCATAAATCAGAGAGGGCATACCTTAAAGTGGCAACTGTAGAAAACAGAGGAAAAAAGTCTCATTAAAATTAATGCATAGTAGGCTATAGAGTAAATTAAAAGCCAACAGGATCTCAGTGCATTGCAATTGGCATTCCTGATTTAACAGTTTCTGCTACCACAACTGAAAAAAATCTGCATTGAGAAATTTGCCTTTTTATTTTACTACTATTCTTCGCATACAGTTTGGTATAGTTTTCAAATAGACAGGCAAAGAAAGAGAGATTTATTTGACCTACCTGTAAGCCTTGAAATATGTATTTAGCACAGCTGTTCTTTTGTGTTTAAACTCATCACAAAAATGCAGCTTTAATGTAACCCACCATTGATCTGCAGTAAGTGGAAACAAAATCTCTCCTTAATTAGTATCATCCAATCACTTTTTTACATTTCTACAGAACACACACTGTGAACTGTTTAATGGACTATTATTTAGAAGAGTGGCAAAGAGCTTGAAAAAAAAAGAAAAAGGCACATAGTGAAAATAAAAACTAGCAGTGTCAATGAAAAATGTGTTGCAAAATAATGGAAAAAAAGATGTTTCATTAAGATGGGCTTCACTGGCATTTTACTGTATAGATGAACACTGCTCCAATTACTGCCAACAATGGGGAAAGAGATAGAGAGATATAGATTCATTACTTTCAACACCCTTAACTGTCTCCCACTGAATTCGCTTATCTGTTCCTTTTTCTACAGGACCAGCATGGAGGGGGGAAGGAATAAACAAAGAACTGAGTAGAGTGAATGTGTCACAAATTACCACAAACACACTGTGACTCAATGCACTTTTCATTTCTCTCCTCATTAACTGTGTCTTGCTCAAAATGAGAGACTGGGTCTAAACATAATCAAGTCCCACAGATAACAATTGACTTGACTGCTGGGGCAGTCATCACCTTCTAGCTACTGGGAAATAAATTTAGAAATAAAATGAGTTAAAATAAAATTCACTCTGCTCTCTTTTCTGTGCTCAGATAATTTGAAGGCCATCAAGGCCTGCAGAAACAATCCATCTCTCTGTGAAAAGGAAAGCAGCCTGTGCCACTACCAATAACGCATGTCTTTAGTGTTATCAAGAGTAAGTATAATTACACAGTGCAAAGGCCATCAAAGTGTCTTGGGCAGTGGTGTTTTTTTTCCTGAGGTCTTCATCAATAGTGCTGTCGGAATGAAAAGAATAAGTGGAGGGAAAGGGAAAAAAAATAATATCCTCCAGATTGGTGTGACTGACCTGCAATCTAGTAGAGCACATTATAATTTGAGAGCAGTAGGACAATTCAATAAAAATTTTGCTGTCTTCCACTTTAAATCAGGAAGGATTCATTTCAAGAATCTTTGTGGATGCTCTTGTGGTCTTGGTTTAGTCACTGTTGAAATTTCTCTTCAAAGAGGCCAAAGGACTTCTGTTGAAGGGTATTTATACTTGCCAAGGCTCTTTCCTTACCTCGAATAGCAATGCATTTCTGATAGGCAGATTTCTGGATATTAAAGAGGAGATAAGGCTATTTGCTTCTGTTGAACAGCTTTCCAGTCCTGCACTTTTTATTTGGACAATGCAGCAATGAAGTTAATTGGTTCACTATATTTATATCAAGAGGAGCCAGACTGATGTACATGTTTTAATGGAATTTCAGCCAGTAAAATACATGCACAGTATGTCTGACATTGTTTTCCAGGGCAGAAATTCAGAGTCTGTGATGCCTTGCTCTGATTAGTAAATGTTGCTCTGTCAAGGAGTACCCCTGACCTCTGGGGAGGACTATGCATGAACAAGTTATGGAAAGATGTGGATATACATGTAGAGCTAATGTAAACAACTTGCTAACTGATTTTTTGATAATGAAGCTGCTTTTAAGAACAGAGAATCACCCAAAACCTAGCTATTAATTTGCTCCTGGCAGTCTTCTGTTTAAAAAATGCAACATGTTAGAAACTGTGGTATAAGTCCTGAGAATAATCACCCAGTCTGATTATTAAATCCAATCATCTAAACATCAGTGTCCTCAGCAGTCATGTTGTTCTTGGAACTTTCCTTTTCTGTGGCTACCAGATCTGAAAATCACAACATGCAAAATGGTGGTGACTGTTTGCTCTACGGCAAATTAGGTTATTAAAAAGCTTTAACCCAATATGTGGACATTTAAGTCTGCCTCAGTGGTTTGTTTCTGCTGTTCACAACATGAATACATTTTTCAAACCTCACTTTTTTTTTTTTTTTTTTCAAATTTATTATAAGAAACAAGATTAATTGGGCTGTACTGCTTTGACAAAACTCTGGTTCTTAAATAATAATTATAGATCTCCTGGACTCCAAAAGACCTGAAGTAGAGCAGACCCAGCAATGTGGCCAAACATAACAAATTGAGAGGAGAGAGGGTAGAGAAATGTAATCAAGAGAAAGCAAATGTGAAATCTCTCTGATATATTCCCTTAAAACTTCAAGGAGTTTTTATTGGATAACTGGCAAAATAATTTCTTTTTCTTAGGTTTTATTTGGACACCAGAGTTGGCTGGAATTTGGGGAGAAAGGGTGTGAGGTCTTTTTCCAAAAAGCTGTCTGACAGAGTTCCCATTTATGACGGTGATCTCTAAAGATTAAAGGGCCTGGCCTGCCTAGACCTAGTTGAATTGAGAGTCAACTAACAGGATGGACTGAACCACAAGTTCTTGTCCTGAGGAACTTGAGATGCATGATACTGGGAAATGGTTGAACCTCTGCCTGTATTTAGTTGTTCCATTGTACTGGCTGAAAGAACATGGTAACTGGAACACACATATGACATGTCAGCTGTATTGCTTCCAGCTTATGTCTTTATTGCTCTCATAAAAGTAGCAGAGATACTATGTCAGGGTATTGTATAGACACTAAGTTAGTTATAAAGGATTTTATTTCAGACAGTATGTGAATGGGACCTGCAGCTGTACAGGTCCTGGCAAAAGCTACATTAGTCTGCCTAATTACTCCTGTGACTGAGGTGGATATCCTAGTACAGTCTAAACTTGAATGGTTTCCAGAACACGAAACAAGCAAGCAGGATTAAAGATTTTCTTTTTTTTTTGTAACATTGACCCTTCCAGAAAGTAGATTTGTATTTTCTAATCCTTTTTTTCTAGTACGTCGGAAGGCCATTTACGCTAAAGTATTTTTGTTCTATCAATTAGATGAGACTCCAGTTAATATCTGATCAAATTGGCTCAGTCACAAAAGAAAGAAACGCAATAAAAATAAGCCAGGTCTTTTTTATTATGTGTCATCATAACCTTTTCTCTAACAATAAAATTCATCACCCAAGTCAGACTCTACCTTCTTGAATCAGAAGTTCCCGATTCCTTGCTGGATTGGTGGGAGTTAGCAGAATTCTCCTATTTGATGGTCTATTTGGAGTCCAATTAACCCAATGAGGGAAAAGCAGTTGCAAAAAGATCATGGCTTCCTGACACTGTAAGCAGGTAAGTGCTTTGCAGGGGCATCTCTAATTTACCTGAGATGAAGTATAGCAGATATCCATGCTGCTGGAGCCTGTCTCTTCCAGCTATTCCTCTGGAGCACATCTGACAGACACCCTATTTCCTCTTTGTTTTTGGTTACAGTGTCTGTAAAGTGGCTTATAATATGGTAGAGCTGTGTTAAAAAGGTGGATGGTAGTGGCCTCCAATAGCTTTTCCACTTTCAAGTCATTCTGCCATGATCATGAATGAGAAAGTAGACTAAAAGAGAAAACAGTTTAAATCCCAGTAATTATTACTCTCCATCTGTTTCAAATATCTCCTTGCAGGCATTCAAAAGACATGTAGATATGACGGTAAGGGACATGATTTGGTAGTGGACTTGGCAGTGTTAGGTCAATGGTTGGACTTGATCATCTTGAAGGTCCTTTCCAACCTAAATGATTCTATGATTCCATGCAATTGATATTTTCTCCAATATTCATGTTTTCAAAGTTTACTGAAATTTGGAATATACCAATACTTCAGTTATGTTTGAGATTGTTTATGTACCCAAAGGTCTGTTCTGGGCAGACAAACAGCAGGAGGGACATTTATGGTCATTATGATATAATGTACATCATTATGTTACCAAGAAGTCAGAAACCGCCTAATATGGCTCTAAACAAAGTTATATAAAAACATAGGTATTTCTTCAAGCTCAGGGTTAATAAATATAAATGGTCTGTATCATGTGCAGTTTTTCCATGGGAGTATTATTTGGCACAGCTTCATGTCGTGCCAAATTTGTGGTTTCCTAGGTTATTGCTTTTTAGAAAAATCTGGGTTTGGCACACACATACAAACACACAAATTGAAAAGGGAAATATTTATACTGTGAAATTAAACTTGTTCACATCTTCGATGATGATTTATTAAAGAAAAAAAGTATGGCAAGCCACAAAATGGTGAAATGTATACTGGCTTTTGCATTCCCTGCATAACACAACCACAAAACTCATTTGAAAACAAATAGTACTATAAAGACTTAAAGAAAATGAAGCATTTGCATGTATAAAATACCTCATACAACACATCTTCATTCTGAAAGACTAAAAAGAACTAAATGTTTCTCCAAATAGCTTTTCAAGGGCATTATTTTTTATGGCCAGGATGTTTTTGTTTCTGTAGGCACCTAGAATATGCTATTAGATTACTTCATTGAACTGCTGTTAGGTTAAGTACAATGTGTTCAGTGTTGCAGTATTCAGTGGACAATGAAAGCTCAAAACCGGTAAAACTAAATAACAATTATAGGTGTTTTGGGTAGGATGGAAAAAGCGAACCAGTTTAAAGGAATGAACACTAAAATCGCTTTTATTTGTAGGGTTTGTTATGGGATTCACGTACATGCAAAATTTATTATTAAAGATCACATGATTTATCCTAGATAGTTTATTTACATTTTCTGGTCAGATTCCCTTATAAATACAGACATGCAAATTATAAAATATATATAAATATTTCTATTAGTTAAAGCCATTTGTAGCTAGTGGAGATCCATGGCAAGGGGGTTGGAACTAGATGATCTTAAGGTCCTTTCCAACCCTAACAATTCTATGATTCTATGATTAATATGTACTTTTAAGGTACAATTCACCTGACCTGCTTTGAGGACTACGTGAGGCAAAAGCTAAAATGGACATCTTTTTTCTCTAAGAAAAGCCAAGTGTGAATAGCTCACCTGTATACGTCTACATGCAGATACCTGAACAAAGAAGGATCCTAGTCCTTCTGTATGCTATGATACGAAAAGCAATCAAGCTGTTAAGATAGATATGGAAAGAATAAGGCATAAGATTTGAGTATTGGGAAAGCTTCTGGCTGCTGTAAAAGCACCTGTAAGTCAAATGTTCAAGGCATGTCTGGTGTTCTCTAAAGCAAGTGTATCTCAGAATTGGAAGGTCCCACTGTGAAATAGTTACCAGCCTGGCTAAAACACTCCCAGTTTGCTAGCCAAAGTCTGAAGGAGGAGGACAATAATGAGGGGCCAGCTCTGGCTGTTGCCAGAAGAGACACTAACACTAAGAGCAGAAAATACTGAAAAAAAGGATTAGCATCCAGGCTGGCAGAAAATAATAGTATACAGTGCTATTAGTAAGGTGGAAGGGAAGGAAGGTACAAAAGCCTTCCAAAAATTGATAATTTAGCTGGAATAAAATGGTGCATCATTATGTTACATATACACAGAGTGTAACAGTTATTTGATTAGTTTAAAAAAACCTAAATCATGAGAAACTTGATGCTATAATACAGCACTGATAGAAAATTATAGAAAAGGAAGTTGTGAGAGGGAGAAATTTGAGTGCAGTGCAATAGTCTTTCAAGGTCAATGTAATACCTCTTTTCTAAATATGTTTGTGCGCAAAGTGGAGTAGGAATACCAGAAGTTTGCATTTCCATCTGTTTGCTTAAAAGTAGGTCTGTGCTCCAGCATGAGCAGGCAAAGCTCTGATGAGCTAGAAGTACTTTGGTTCATGATGCACCCTTTAACACTGCCATAGTACGCTGATTTCCCTATGATAATTGTTAAGGGGTTTGCAAGTTTTAGTAGTCATCACATGGTCACAGGCTGATTTTATGAAACTTTGTTCATTAGTCTCAGCAAAATACTGCAGCACAAGTAAGAATTTCTAATTGAGTTTAGTAATACGCTAAAAAGGTAGTTATCACACAAAGCAAATACAAAAGCAATGTAAAGAATTTTATTTTCTTTAGAATTGAAATCTGGCAGCAGTTTTATCCTGAGTCTTAAAGAAACATATTGTAAGCAATTAAATCAGTATTCTCGTGAACTGCAGAGATCAAAAGTTAGCAGTGGCATTATTTGTGAAATATTAATGACCTTAGCAAATCTCTTTCTAGGCTCAGGTAGTCTAGAATTGAGGGAGCTTTCTCCAAGCATTTATGAACAGAGCTGAATAAGGGCACTAGGTACATATTAGTACCAGGACATATTAGTACCTGACTTGAAAACTGGTTCTGACAGCACTGTCTCAGCTAGTAACTAACCCCTGAATTTCACAGATAGGATTCACATTTAGCCTCAGAAATCTAGTCTAATTTGTCTAGAAAAAAATGTGTCTATGAGTATGCTAATGTCTAAACCCTTTTTGCAGTAAAAGCCCAGGATTCAGTTCAGATGTTCAACCATAGGCATCTAATAATGTTTAGGTATCCTAGAGTACCTAAGATATCTGCACAGGCTTGGTGGTTATAGCGGAGGACTGGTGGTTTACTAGCAATAAGGTCATCTTAAATGCATATGTTTAGGCAAATAAATTGAGCTGTTAGTCAGCAGAGCTCAGTTCACTCAGGGTAAAGGCAACATCTCGTTTGATAAACCAAAGTCTCTAGACTCTAGACTGGTCATGTTGACTAGCTCTTGAATGAATATAGTGAGAATTCATTCTTCTACATCACATGTGAACAGGTACTTTTACACACCTAAATTTAAGTCTCTGAATATGGAGCTGACTTTTAAGCTATGTAACTATGTAAGACTTCTTAGCCTTAATATTTCTCAATTATTTTTGGTAACGGTTCTTTGAAGCTGTTTAGTAAATTAGTAGAGCAGAAAAGCCTAAAAGCTATCTGTGCCAAAACCTGATGAAGATGAGATACTCCTTTAGCATCTTCTGATGAGCTAACTCTTACAGGCCTTCTCAGAATGCATCTGGAGGTGGACCCAGTATTGGGACCCAGTATACAGGGACATCTGGCTTTGTTCAAAGAACAGGTGAAGAAAAATATATGCTACTATTACTCTTACTCTTACTTTTACTATTACTGTTATTGCTACTACTACTGTTATTACTATTCCCTTCTTTATAAGATGCAAAAATGGTCACAACATTTATCCAAGATATGGAAGAACTAGGATCAGCTTTCTTGTTTGACTCTGGGGATTTGAGCCCCAATACCTTTGCTGTGGATAATGAATTTTCATGTACATCTGGGACTCTGTTGACAAAGTGTCTCTAGCAAATGGGATTAGTTTATTTTATCACAAATGTCAGATTTGAGGCTTCACTCTTGATGGTTAGCAGGGCAAGCTCTGGGATTCTGGTACCCAAATTCTTCAGGCTAACATCCCTGTAAGAGGGCACACTCTTCTTTGCACAGAAAGCAGGGTTTGCATGGACTTGTGCAGGAATGTGTGCTACCTTGATAAAGAGGTAGCACACATTCTGGCCTGAGGAACTGACAAGCTCCCGGATCCTAGAGCACGAATGTATCCAAGGTTGATTCAAAATGCTGAAATTTACATGTGTTTTTGCTAGTGTATGAAGTCACCAGATTTTAATGACCCACTATTTTGTCAAGGACATCATCTTCAGGCTTTCTTTCTTTAGATTGTATGATTCAGTTACCTGCCAAAAGCAATCAGGATAATGTTGTGGCTCCAATGATTAGTGCTAAATGTGATATTAACAATAACACTCATAACTATTACAAGAGCTTTATATTCAGAGTATGAACTAATGAGCATATCTGGTGAACCTTTTGCAACATTTTCTGTGTTAGTATATCTGCCTTTTTAATAACATAATTCAGAAAATGAACAACAATGACAGATTTCCATAAGAAATAGACATATACACATTGATAATCCACAAAGGCCTAATTAATTCAGTATCTCTAGGGTATGCCATAATTTACAGCTCTAAAATTATGAGGAATTACCTTGTTAAAGTCCTTTGAATCTGAATACAGGTGTTCTAGCAGTGTTCCTGTAAAACAGTTATTCAAATACCATTCCCATTTCTGGTGGAATTTTTATCATTTGTGTGGCTATGTTTTGCCAACAAAAAATGAGAAAAGAGAAGACTCTGTTCACATTCATCTGTGGGGATTCAGCAATTAAATCAATTTGATTAACCAAAGACCCATTCTGCTGTGTATTTACATACTGTAATTACGAATTGGCAAATAGTGGGAAAAGTGGGAGCGTGGGATAGCGTGGTTTTTTTTCAGTTGTTCCAATACAACGCCTGTAATACTTCTAAATATGCAGTCAGATCTATTCACTGTCTCAGCATTCCAAATGGGTCAGATGAAACAATGTTTTTAAAAGGATTCAGGCTGTCTGAGATTTCATCCTAACATTCAGAAAATGAAAACATTCTTTTATATTTAGAAAATATTTAAAAGCCAGTAGTACAACTCCTAAGAATTGTTTTGTCTCATCTTTTGTAGTCTATATTTTCTTCTACTCTATCACCAATGTAACAGTTTGCTTCAGACTTGCCAAACATCCTGGTTTGATCATATCGGTATGGTTTCCAGTGTGTTTGGTTGAGTTCAGACTGCAGCTTGGGCTATTGAAAACTGAGTAACGCCCATGGTGAAGAAGGCTGTGAGGAGACAAGCTGACAGGCTAAATCAACAAGGACTGCAGCCTCGAAGCTCAGCTATTAGGCTCTGACTGGGTGGCCTCCTGTGGGCTTCCAATCCAACCTGAGGAAGGAGCATTTAAGGGCACCAAGAGAACAAAGCTCCTCTGTAGACATAACAGATCCCTGGGGCACCTCAGGGACCTGCAGGGGTCAAGCACAGAGATTTTCAGATTTAGATGCAAATACATTGAGCAAAACTATCTGAATATCTTCCCATCTACTTGGTTATTGATCTAGTGTAACTTCTGAGAGAGGAAGAAAATCTGGAACTGCTGAAGCGCTACCATGCATATCCATGTAAATGATCAATAGCACTAAATCGTACCAGAACATGAGTCGTGATTAATACATAGCTCCTAGTATTTGAAATAGCTTGTCTTTACTATAGAAAACAGTCTCTTTTTTTATTTCTGAACTGAAATAAAAATTGCCTCCAGTCTGAACTGATAGTTCTAGTACTGATATTAATGTAGACATTTTGTATCATTCAAGGAAAACACCACATCCTTTTCAATAGTTTAATTTGCTCTTAAAAATCACAGATTATTTTCAGTTTGTATTTATGTAGCCTCAGCTCCTCCTTTATTGTGCCTTTATTTACTAGATTAAAGACCCCATTACAAGAAATAATGCAGGTAGTTTTAGACTGTTGTCATGTCATTTCTTAACGTTTTTATGTAAAGGAAACAGATTTACTCATTTACCATAAGGCAGGTTTTCCAGGCCTCATATAATTTCTTTTTTTAATCCTTTTCACTTTGACAACAACCTGTTTTGAAATGGACTTGAAAGGGCTGATCCCACTGATGATTCATCTGGAAGTCCTTCCTCCAAGTGTGGTGTAGGCACCTTGTTTCTCAAAGACTGGGCTTGTGACAGGCTCTGTTAAGTTAATGTGTTATGTTGTTCAAATGGACCCTTCACCCAGCATGCTAGTGTAAGTGACTGCTTATGTTACCAGGCACTTATCATGTAACATACCAATTTTGTGTTTTCTGTTCATTTTACAAGCAATAATTCCAGAAATTAACAAAAATATGGAATATCACAGAACAGGCACAGAACAGATGTCTCTGAAATCCCCAAACTGAAAATCTCCCATTTTCTATTACTTTAATATTATTATTTCATAGTTTGTCTTGTGCTGCATATCTACTCTTTGCCTTGGTTTTAAGAGCAATCTAATGTGCACCTATAAGATATCTGGTAGCTTACTGTAGATTTATCCTTTCTGCTCTATTTTTCTTTGACTTTTTTTTCTGCCCTAGAAGTTCACAAGGGAAAGCTTATGATTGTATACTGTTAATTGCTGTCCTTCCGCAACATAGTAGGCAAAATTTTATCCACAGAACTACACAAAACTCTTGTCAGAAAAGCTGTTATTTTTCCAGAACAGAGAAGTGGCAAGGAAAATCACTAGAGAAAGTCAGATAGAAAGGTGTCTTTCTGGAGTCTGATCTTTCTGTAGAGTCCATAAAGAAGCTCAGCTTTCTGTTTCTGATATGTTGCAAGGCAGCTCATTTTTGGAAATGAAAGGAAAAGACATCTGCCAAAGATTCAATGGGAACATTATTCCTCTGGTTTAAAGGAGAAAAATTACTAGAAAATGTATCTATACCACTAGGCAGTCTTACCTAAAACAAATGATGATCCCATGGCTGTAGATCATAGAGTCATAGAATCAATTAGGTTGCAAAAGACCTTTAAGATCACCAAGTCCAACCATTACCACAGGATTGTCAAGTCCAGCACTAAAAGATGCCCTGCTTGCTGATATACCTGATTTGGTTTTCGTGGTCAGCATGGTGGGAAATGCTAAATCTGTTTGCACTGTCCAAGTAAAGTGTTGTATTTTTGTTGAGAGGTGGCAAATTCTTTAAGAATTTGCCACTTCCCTAACTTTCATCAATCCCACATGAACCTTTCCTCCCCATCTGAGTGCACACTCTAGCAAGTGAGCTCTGCTGCATCAGCTTTGCCTTCAAGCAGACTGGAAGCTCTCCCATTGCCATTTATAAAATAGGAGCGAGCTAGAAGAGTTATTCCTTAAGATCTCAGCCTGAATTACTATCTCATAATAAAGACCTGATAACTAGCTCCATTCAAACTAGTTATCTATCCCTTCTTTTTAACCATAAAGCTCAGACTACTGACAGGAGATCACTGAACCTCCCATACTGCAGTACACTACCGCACACTCTTCCACACCTGAAGTCATTGTTTGTGGATGCAAGACATTTCAGGGCTTTAACAGTCACAGAATCACATAATCACATAGTGGCTGATGTTGTAGGCCCTTCTGGAGATCATTTGGTCCAACCCCCCTGCTCAAGCAGGGCCACCTAGATCTGGTTGTCCAGGACCATGTCCAGGTGGCTTTTGAATATATCCAAGGATGGAGACTTCACAAGCTCCCTGGGTATGTCTGTAGAGACATTCCCAGCGTGTTCTTCATGAATCTGTCAGCTGAGAGGTAGTTCACTGGTCACCAATACCTCCTTGTTGAGGATATGCATAGAATGGTCTGTCTCTAGACTCATTTGTCATTGTGCCTGCTACAGAGCTGAGGACAGTCTCTTCTTTGGAGATACTGAGTTTATAGAAACAGTGTTTTTCTTCCTAGTTTTTTTCTTGGTCCTATACCAGTACAGTTCTGTTTCAAGCAATTTCCTAAAACTCCGTAGATACTTACAGGGTGATAGAATCTCAGTAATTTGCCCGCTCTTTATTTTAGTGAAAAGGTAGCCATATTTTCACATAGTCAGATTCTTGTCTAGATCACTACTCATCCTTAAGCCTAAAATGGTGACAATAAATCTGTGGTAAGCATTTCTCATATTCAGACCTGGTTTTAGGATGTATGAGTGCTGTTTTATTAGAATACAGTCCCAAAAGAGGGGCTGTATGGACTCCAGTACAATAAGTCAGGGCCATAACTTGAAACTATGTAGACTCAGAACAAAGGGAATTCAGGAAGGAGTAAAAAGCTGTAATCTACTTAATTTTCTTTGCTGATGAAGAAAGGTGGGGAGGGATTGGTAAATTCAGAGAGTAGGAGATGTGGCTAATGCTTTCATCTCATTTTTGGTTTGCAATTTTACCTTTAAATATATTCTGTTCACAAGTATATGACAGCGAAAATTCAATTTGCAGAGCTAGAAATGCAATCTTTATTTTTCTTTTTTCCTTTTTTTTTTCCCCCTGCAGATCGTAGCATCATATGAACTTCTAGAACGACCTCAACTACTAGACTGAACTGACAGTAGAGATGCAAAAATGCACCATGTATAACAGAGTGAAAATATACAGAAATGATTAAAAAAATCAAAAAGACAGGATTCTTGCCTGCAACTATATGTCTCTTCTCTCCCTTTTTTAGTTTTTCTGTTATATGCAGTAATTTAAACAAAGCATATTGAACATTTGACTTTGAATAAATGAGGTATGTGACTAAAATGCCTTTTTTATCAAAGGATTATCTAGGTCACTACAGTAAAAAAGTGCATCAGCAAGAAGGAGTATTTGCTGTGTTGATAGTCCTCTGAGCATCTTCAATGAGTGCCTGACTGGAGAATGAGAAACTGTTCTGTTGCCAGTTTTCAGTAACCATATGTTGTGTGTCTCCTGAATACTGACTGCAGAGAGGTGTTTTGGATCTTCTAGACACCAGTGAAAGAAAATATTTCTAGTTTCAGAATAAAAAAAAAGAGTAGACCTTTATGATCACGTTCAATTGCTGTTACCATCAAAATATTTTGGATGATGAATCTATCTTCTTGTATTCTAGGTCAAAACCAATCTATTTTAGTTAGCACCTCTTTCTTCTAAAATCATCAGATTACAGGAATTTTGTTACTGCTACGGCACTTCCTGTCTTAGATATCTTGAAGAGGTATTTTGTCCTGTATCACAATCATATTCACATTGCCTTGATATTTCTGTTGCAACTGGTCTTGATATTCAGTGAATATTCAATAAAGACAATTCAAACAGTTTCATAATGCCTCTGTTCAGAGAGGTTGCAAACATAAATGTGTTTTAACATCACATTTTATTGGTTTACACTGAACAAAACAAAAAAATTCAAGTCCCTCCTGTCATGGGAAATAAAAAAGGACTAAAAGGCTACAACAGATACTCCTTTTATTGCAATTGTTGACTCCTGAGGTGCTGGTCTGGTAGAATTTCATCAGGTCTTAGAACAAATCTCATATGAAAACATAGAGGTTTGAATTTCCTGTGCACGAAGCTCATTTTGTCACGTTGGCAGTATCCTCAAAAGGCAGTAATCAAGTGATGTGACATAACTAAGACCCTAGCTGTAGCCTGCTGATAAAGAGATATAAAACTAACCTTAAATAGTTGAAAGTTGTCTGATAAAACCAGGACAACCTAGCAACTGTTGTTATCCAGTCCTGAAAGCTGCTACCTCTCTCTAGAGAAAAATGACATTAATTTATGGTCAGGTCCCACCAACTTAAAGTTTTAAGAAAATAATTCTTTGAAGACAATAATTGTTTCGAGCTTTTTCCAAAACATTTTTGTTTGTGAGTGTCCTCTGTGAGAGATGTGTGAATAGATGGATAGCTATACATACACATGAGAATTTATGTATAAAAATAGTTATTTAGATACTCTTTTTTTCTAATTATTTTGGTTTTGAAACAAACCAGAATATAATTCCCTCTAGGAGAACTAGGAAAGTCGTAAGGAATCTATAACATAACCCAGGAGCAAAACTCTAGAGAGGTCTCTTGTCTTTCTATTAAGTTGTCCAGATGTCCCCTCTGAGAGTTTGGATTTGTATTTTGGATTTTGAATGTTAAAGTTCTCATACACTCATTTTAATTGCACAGTTCTAGAATACACAGTTCCCCCATACTATTTTAGTCTTTACCTATATTTTATCTTTCAGAGACATTCACTATTTTTCAAATAGTTCTTATTAATAATTTCTCCCACTAAGAATACCCACCTTGATCATATTTTGAAATATCATATATAGTCATAAATTGCATTTTTTATAATGTTAGAGAAATACAGGGTAGAAGCTAACGTGTGCTAGCAGGGCAATATATTTTGTGTTCACTGAATATGTTCTATATTCATAGGCAAAGACACCCCAACTGTGGTAAGACTTCTTAGTTGTAACCATTCAAAGCAAATATTTGTCTTTATTTCTTCAGGTAATAAATCTCCTAGCCTCACTGCCAAACATTAGCATAGCAAAACTTACACTGAAAGTGCAGAAAGAGACTTCTGCAGAAGAAACTCCTGCCTGGGGCTCTGGCAGTCCAGCATCATTGTTGTTAAAGCATCAAGTTTTGACACTGGTAATGGTACTGCATGCACCTGGCCAGTGAAGCAACTTGCAAGGTTAAAAGTTACATTAGATGGAATTTTCACACTGGGAATTAGAAGCCACATATTTGATTCAGTTACTAAGTCTTTCACATCACTTTCATAAAGCAAGAGGAATAGACAATGATACAGCTGGACACAGAAAAATTCCCCTAGTCTGAGACTTCTTATCTAATCTAGTCCAAAATGAGGGTTTTTTTCCCAATTGCTTCAGTCTCGGCCCTCAGCATAGAAGAATACTGTGATTTTGGTAAGATATAAAGGGCAACAATTAACTTTCTACTGTCCTTTTGTGCTCCCTTGCATGATGCCATGAACATAGGATGGTAGCCAGCTGGCAGAATCTTAAACAGTCTTGAAATAACAGACTAGAGAAAAACAAAAGTATCTGCAACACAGGACGACAAATACATGCTCTGCTGCTGAGCTAGTTAAAAAAGATGAAAATCCAAGTCAAAATGGGCCACAGAGGAATGAAAAGTCGTAAAAGCTGACTCCAGCCTTGTGAAGCTGAGATCCCTAAATTCCCTCTCTTGCCAGGGTGTGGCAAAGTGCAATTCAGAGCAGATATATGAATCTCTCTTTACAGAAGATTGGGGGAGCTTAAGAAGGGTAAAGATTGGGTTAACTTGCTAAAGGGGAAGGCTTTGTGACCACTTTCATTCAATGTGTCTTTTTGATGTGGAATCCCTATCCTCTGTGCTGCATGACAGTTAATTTTCATTTGGGCTTCAATATGGAACAAACCAACCAATTTCTAGCTAGGCTTGCTTGGGACTGGACTATAGGCTAGTGCACATCAGCATGCTGGCTTTATACAGAAAACAGATTTGAGATGTGACTAACCTAGCTTGCACCTTACCCCAACCCTACAAGGTATACTTTTCTGTTGTAATCCCAACAGGCCTGGTAGACTCAGATATCTTCCATAACTTCATATCTTACTCTGTATAGCCCACTCTTGGTATTGGGGTACAAAATGCATTGTCAAAACACTTGAAACAAATCCTTAGAATGCATGTAGCTTATACAAGCTATGGCTCAGATACAAAAAAACATGGCCTTGGGCTTGGAAGAAGATTGTGCTCCAGGCCACATACCTGTGGCTTTGTCCTTAAGAAGGTCTGTCAACTTCATTCTAAAAAGGCCATGTATGTGCATTAAAAGAAAACTAGTTATCTGAATCTGTGTTTGTATGTAAGGCAGCCAGCATCCCCAGTATGTATAAACTTTATTTGGAGCTGTGTGGGAACACCACCTGCTCATGCTGCTCCAAGAAATTCCACTTAGAACATTCAGAAGCAGCTGGGATGTGAATATTTGATTCATCTCATCAGAAGCTGAAATTAGGATTGAAAACATAGATCATGTATTCTAGTAACATTCCAAGAAAATATTTATTTCTTAATATTCGTTGTTCAGTGAGATATTACAAACTGCTTATAATTTCCAACTTGTTTATGCTATGGGTTGAAGTGGTTTATATTAAACTTTGCAAATAACTTTAGTGTTGTAAATTTATCATGATTCAAGCCTGCTGACCTGCAGCTAAAGCACAAGGTGCAGCTGGAAGTAGTTGTTTCCATTTTGACCAACAGTCATACAGCATACAGTGCTATACAGCACTGTCGGTGTGGAAAGCAATTGCCTGAGATTTATAACTTTATTAATCTTCTGCTCCTGTAATTTTAGAGACCACCACAATTCAAAGAAAATTCCACCTGCCCCAGGAGAGAGTAGAGTGAGGACTCTGCAACTGATAGCATTAAGTCTGCTGTTTACACTGTTCAGTGGCCCAAGAAGCAGCACATTTGTCTTTATACAGATGTAAGAGGAAGCCAGATCCAACACACAGCAACTTCTCCTCAACTACAAAGAGCTAGGATGCCTGAGGCTTCTTTTGATGTCTTTCAGTTCTTGAAAAATTGGGTTCGTGTGCTGTCCTAAATCCTTTTACTTTTTACTAGTTCTGCTACATAGCATACATAATTACTTATTATCTATTCATAAATAAAAGGATTGAGTGTAACAATGATCTTTGGAACCATTTTACTGAAATACCAGATCAGGCAGGGGTGGATTGTCATTTCTTCACTATTGTATTGAATAACTACTTAGTGAAATTTGCTTTATTCCTACTTGGATGTTCTAAAAAAATACCACACCTCCTACAACTACGAGCTGTATTTAGATGCACAGCCAATTTCCGATCAAAAAGGCTTGTTAGTTTTCCCTGAGGCGGCAATAGCAAGAAAAAAATCCAGATCACAAAATTAAAAAGCCTCTTCTTTAATAGTTCCTTTGAACAGGTCAAGCTACTGGTATGAAACCAGGATCTCTCCAGAAATATTCATATACTAATTCTTGTGTGGATAGGTATTGCTAATTTGAGTACCTTGTAAGAGTAAGCAGCTCAAAACTGTTGATTCTCACTTGTTGAAAAATGGAGAACAATGATGCTAAATTAATATAAGACTTCTCCCTCAGTCCCTTTTTTCTTGTATGTTTTGCTCTGTATGTTCATGTATAAAAATTTCCACTCAGACCCCCCCTAGGCCAAAGGTAGTATAGTAATGTTTGGAGATGAAGCCAGACTTATCTCTGAGAAAGCAGACAACTTTCAGCCAAAAGTCAAAATTTTAAGTAATCTAGTCTACAAGACAGCCAATGTTGGCAATATCAGTTTGTTTGTTTATCTTGTTATTAGTTGAGACATTCAGCTTCTTAAATAAATGTTTTCTATTTTGTATATACAATCAACTTGGCCTAGGTACCTCACACAGTCCCCTCGATGCTGCTTGACTACAATTTTCTCTACAATGTACTTGTTTTCCTGTGCCATTATGAACATTTCTTTTGTGGGACATTAAGGAACTGGAAGATACCAACTCCTGAAAAAAGTCAGTGGTGGAGCATGGATCCATTCTTGCTTCTTCTGCCCTAATCTTTTTATGCAAGGGTAAAGGTATAGCTGGAGACAACCTAAAGACTGTCCATGCTTTTGCACAGATCAGAAAGAGCCTTTTCTGATTGCATGTCTGTCCTTTGCAATTACATCCCGTGTTATTTTCCCAGGGCATTCTCAGTAGTAAGGTGGTGGGGATGGTCTATCTAAATCTGGATGGTCTATCTAAACCATAATCTGGAGGCCTGAACACTTGGAGAAATTCATGCCTGACTTCTGAAATCTCCCTTGTGCCAATGTAGCTCCAGCTCCTTGTCTGTTTGTGGCAGTAGCTAATGCCAGAAGTTGACCTTCAGTAGGTAAAGTTAAGATCATCTGCACAGGCTCAGAGAACTTGCAGTGCTTAAGAACTCTTTGTCATTGGACTCCTCTGAAAACAGTTGAATATCTTCGAAGCCCAACAACAACAAAAAGCACAGTAACTTCCCTCCTTGATAATTATCTGTAAATTGTAACTATTATTAGAACAGCATAGAGCTGAAAGTTGCCAGATCTCCTTCAGCCAGAATTAGAATGTGAATTCCAGGCCTCCTATATGGAAAGCCTGCATGTGTAGCTTGTGAGTGTGCACTTCTTGTTCTCTTTTAATCAAGAGAAAAATGGATAATGTAATAGCAGAGTTTTGAGAAAGAATGCAAATTGCTGTGCATTGCAATGAAATGTTTCCCTTTAGGATTAGAGTGCCTGGTAAGATTCCTCTGCATGAACTGGAGCTGACACACGAAGCTTTCACTTGCATAAGGGAAGACAGGTTAGAGCTCAGCTGGGCCAGCCTTAGGGCCTGGTTCTTCAGTACTTAGGCAAAGTACCTGCAGAAGTCAGAGAGGTTTGCCCCTTAATGAGAATTACCTGACTAAATCTCCCTCTGCGGGGCTGGCAGCATAATCCCACTGCAGTAAAATGATACATAAGGGCCCCGTAATAAAGGTCATGATTTGCTTTGACCACTGCTAGCATTTTAGGTACACAATGGCCTTGGAAGTTATCAGTTGTGTTTTTGTTGGCCAGCACATTAAGTTCAGAGATTATTCTTCTTAATAATTCTTCTGCTGAAATCCACTCATGTCCTCTCTGCTACATTCAGCCTTTCTTCCACCTCTGTCACTCCTCTGGAGACAAGAGGGTCTCGGACTGCCTGCCTCTTCCTTTGTTCTTCCTATGGAAATAGCAGTAAACAAAAACATGTCATATTTATTTACCAAGAAATATTAAATCATACTAAAAATTAAAGAGAAATGCATATTACAAAAACACAGTTAAGGGCTTAAAGCAAAATTTTACGTGGCAAAAAGAGTTAGCATGTGTCACCTCAAACACAGTAACTTCGTGAGCTCTCTCAACTTTCATTGAATGAGAGGAAATGTATCCTAGAGCAGCCCCAAGTGAAAAAAAAAAGTCACCTTAAGTTTCATTATTTCACATTCTCCTTATATTTCAAAGATGGCGTTATCATGGCTTAGTGGATAGTTGGCTAAAAACCAGTAAATTAACCACATGTCTTAATCACATGTTTGGGTACCATGACGTATAGATGGGGGCAGTGCAAGGAACACTGCTGAGAGCACCTTGTATGACTTACAAGTAGGAATACATTAGCACAGATCTCCCATATATTTTTCTTCTGCTTTTATTTCTGCTTTGCCAAGCCATTTTTGATCAGTGAGATATCTTACCGGTTCAGAAAAAAACAAAGCAGCAAGGTTTTTTAAAGCAAAGGCTTTATTTTCAATAGCTGCAACAACAGAACTGGGGGAAGCCATAGCTAAGTAGTTCATCCCTTCAAAAATCTGTCAGGACACACTCTCTACAGCTGCCAAAACAATGGTCATCAGAGCAGTTCTTAATACTGTTGGGTGAAATACAGATGCAGCAATTATCAGTCTTACTGCATAATACTACCTAGCCAAGCCTCCTGGAAAATCTGCTTAAAGCAGATTTTCACTACTGACATTACTAACACCAGCTGATATTGTGGAGAGACTCTTTTCCAGCCCACTAAGAGTGAACTAGCCAAAATGCAATGCAAGCTGAGGACTTCAGCAGGAAGAAACAAACTCAATGCCAATGAGCAAACAGATGAAGAAGGAGTGGAGCAAAGAAAATAGCACTGACTGGTCTGTGAAAACTAGTAAGACCTCCAAGAACTGCCTGAGCTCCACCCAGATGTAAGGCTGCTCATGATAAGAAGAAACATTTTTTCATTCCTTCTCATGCCTGCCATGTGCTAGGTCATCTAGCCCGCATGCTGTCTGGCACAGGACACCATCTCGTCTCAAGTAAGTGGCAACAGTCTTTATAGTGACTTTAGCACTTCTTTGGACAGCTATTTTTATGCAGGAGAACTTTAAATGTTGCAAATAAAGCTAACCACAAGTGTCAATTAAGTGACTGATGCACTTGGCATGCTTTAATACCTTTGCTATAAAATGGGTGGCATAGCAGTCTTTCTAGTGGTTTTCACCTAGTTTTCAAAGTCATCACAAAGTTGGAATTGTAATTCACAACTGTAATGATTTAGAAAAAAAATGCAGATTTTTGCTCTAAAACAAGTATTCAGAAAAGCAAGACTTCTCTTGTTTCTGGGGAAGACCTGTTTGTAAGGGCTGCAAGTTTAGGGATCATTCTTCATATATCTTGCTACTGCAAAAACTGGAATCTATTTTGTGAGCCCAGGCTGTACCAGCAATTAAAATGTGGAGGTCAACTCCAATTAATTTCTGTCCCTCTTTCAACTCCAGTTAGTTTCTGTCCCTCTGTCTCCCTGTTCCCACCTCAATCAAAATCCCTACCCCAGCATGCTGCAGTTCAATTGCAGGTTCCTAAATATTAGAAATACAGAGGAAGCTGCAAAAAAGATTTTTTTAAAAAAACAATAAAAGAAGTAATTTTATATTTACAAAAATTGATAAATATATGTACAATTATAATTTCCTGCGTTCTTTCGGAAGGATACTGTATTGCCTGCAGGGGTCACTGTGACTTCCTCAGGCCTCTTCAATATATCTGAATTCCAACCAACCAATACTTAAAATTGCATAAATATAAGAAAAAAACTTCCCCCTCCCCCACAAAATTACTATCCCACTATCCCCCAATGCTTGTTATCAGAATTTAGACAAATGGATTTATTTTTTTTTTTTTTTTGATGTTTGGTGTATGAGGCAGCTAAATGACTTACTAATACAACTGAAATTTGGCTCTCTCTACTTGCCCCAACGTTGCCTGTGGATTTCAATAGAGAGGTCTTAAGGGTATTTCAGGGTAATCATGGAGAGAAGTTAGGCGAGTAATCTAGGTGATACCCCAAACCCCTACCTTCCCCCCATCCTGATGTTTCTGCAATCGGTGCCTGTCAGTCCCTTGCAGACTGATTGCACATATTACATTCCTGAATACTGGCCCTTCTTCCACTATTTTTGTGACATAATAATACGATAACTTTCCTGTACAGTGGCTTTCTGCATCCATAAAAGAAGGGGTTGCGTGTTTCTCTGAAGATTACAACCCAAAGTCTTTCCTCAGTCTTTACCATTGCAAAATCTCATTCAAATCAATGGATATTTGCATGAGAAAGCACTGACTTAAAATTAGACCTGAGTGAAGTAGTGTTTGGTGAGGGAAAGGGGGAGGTAGTGATGGGGGGTAATAGGTATTTTTACAGATTAGCAGCACAACATTTGATGTGGTTTGCTATGTTTCACTGTATAATATTATTTAGGTTTTTAGATTATTTGGCTGTTGAAGTAAATTGAACTCAAGAATTTTGCTATACATATCTGCTAGTATCTCTAGACTCTGTTTGCAAAATCATTATTTTTGTTAATAAAACATAAATAAAAATAAATACAACCAAGAATGATAGATGATTCAGCCAGGAAACAAACAATTGTAACTCTGTTGCCCACCCCATGCAGCGTAGTCCTCTGTTATCAAAGGTACTGGACACATGGCTTTCCAATGCTCCAACTGATCCAACTGATGATAATGTACCAAAGGGAGAGAGAGAAAAAAAAAAAAGTCTGAAATTGTAGGTGAAGCACCCCTGGCTACGACATAAATATCTATTTGTTTTTCAGAAGTCTAACTACATAATATTTATCACTGACATTTAACAAGAGATAATAGCTTGATGTTGTCCCCCACTATGCTCTGCAAGTGACAAGGGATGAGAGTGGAGACAATGTATGTAGGAACCAAAAACATCTGTGCTGTAGCTCTTTTTCTGGTTGAAGATCATGGATTTTACTCCTTATCCACATAAAGCTCCACTGTTTATGCTTTATGCTGATGGAGTGAATTTCACCCTACATAATTTCGCCTGCCCTAGCTCAAGTCACTTAGGAAGCCTTTATGTAGATTTTACACTTAATTAACATAACCTCATCAGACTTGGTATTTTCTGGAATTTACACGAACTGGATGTCTGAAGAATCCCTGACTGGAGACGAAGGGGTAAGGATTGCTTTATTGAGAGAGAGGAAGAAAAATATTGTATACAGCAACAAGGGAAAGAAAAACTTGGATTAGAAGATGGATTTAGTGGGTTAAGAAGTCACAGAACTTTGACAAAGCACAACTTTACTAATACAAATAAGAACCCTGAGCTGCATTTGAATTCACATCACACCACACCTGGTAAGAATTAGTCTAGCACAGCATCATCAATCATAGTGTGGTTGTCAGTTTTGACATCCTTTAAGTCTACGTTGTGTGCTTAATGACTACATTACAGAAAATGTAAACAGACACCAAACATACAGGTATGCCCTATATTTTTTCAAAAGTTGCTGTATATTGGAAAATAATAATAAAGAACCACCAACAGTGTTTTGTAGAGAGAGTGAATAAATGACCTGTAAAATGAGCTGTTATAAAATCATCAGGAAAAAAGTTTCTAAAAATAGGAAATGAAATAAAATAAAAGAAAAAAATATTGCAATATTTAAGAACTTTGATTGACCCAAGTTGGGAAAACATCAATTAATATTTAGAGGAAACGGTGAATCCTTTATATTTAGCTGTTGTATATTTTCCCTCTCAAAAACGTCCTGCAGAGATTAAATATTATCTTTACTATGCATCCTGTGAATTTTTCAGTTTGATATTGTGACCATGATTTACTAATAAGGACTCCGGAGTCACTTGTGAGCCCATTACAAGCCATGTATTAATAATTCATAAGGGAAAAGCATGCTGAAGAAGTGCTTGGGATCATGACCTAAGTGAAATACTCGAGTTCAAACTAAAAATCTTCCAAATTCCATTTTTATTATTAGCAGATTTCTAGAATTACAGCACTTACAAGAAAGCCTTCAGTTCTACAGCTCAGAAGGTTGCCCAGGTATTAGGAATATAAGGCCCCTTGTCTCATTTGCTTGTGTGATTTGTGATTAAAACTTCTACAGACTTCAGTGAGTGCAGGATCAGGTCCCTCAGCAATTCATTCAGGGAGAAGCTTAATTTGAGATTTTAGTGAGTGTTTATTTTGTGGCTCAACAGCAGCATATTTTGGAGGTGGGAAAAATGTATGCAAAGAAGGGTCAAAATCCAGATGTAAGGATGAATAGCAAGAATACATTCAAAGGTTGCAGAAGGAGTGAGAACTGTAAATACATGTCTGATTTGGTCTGTGAAGGGTAATGTTATCTCTTTACTGAGACTGCATTGTATGTTCTCATGGTACATATGTAACTGTTTCTGTAGAGGAATAAAAAAGGTTTTAAACCAAAAAGACCTCACTTTTTCTTTATAAATTAGTTTCATTAAGTTTCCAAAGTAAAAAGAAGAGCCAGAAAACAATGCTTTATTTTAACTCATTTGAATAATCTTCCTCATTTCTGTGATCTATCACTCAGATAAGAAGCACCTTGCAAATTTTATTATTTCTGCAAAATATCTTATTCAATTAGCAACTGTCAGTGAAAAAAAATTAACAACAAACCTTCAGATCTGATTAAAGTAGAAACATTGAGTGAAATGCATGATATTGAAAGCTGTTATATTCTTTGAAAATGAGCATTCTTACAGAAATTACTTTCAAAGTTTTTTACTGAAAATGAATCAAAATCCCAAAGTTAGTTTGATTTTAGTCATCGGGAGCAAAATTGAAATTGGGAACTGCCTCAGATATGTGTAGTTTCAAATTAGCTATTTGTTTTTAGAAATCATAATGTATCAAAGCTTTGAGGGAGTTCCTATGTCTTTTTGGAATTTTGTTTTATTCCTTTAGAATCCCCCATTCATTTGCAGAACAAGGAAAAATAAGAAAAAGAGAACCATTCTATTTTCTAAACTTTATTAAAACAGCCCAGAGAAAGAAACCACAATTCCATTTGTCCCATTTTATAAATGAGAATGTTATTAAGACATGTCTTAAGTAAAATAAAACAATCAAAATAGCTTTACATGTTTGCTTATCACAGTTCTGCTTGTCACAGATTATTATTTAAAAGCTGAGATGCTTTCACAAATATAAGTGGGTGGCACACCAACAAAGTATTGAATATTAATTACTATTTTTATAAAGCAATTCTCATATGTCTTTGGTCTAAGCCAACAGTCCTTATTCAAGCAAAACAGTTTGAATGCTGTGGGAATTTTACCTAGCTCAGTATTTCAATCTCCTTAGAGATCAATAAATAATTAAAAATTTTATCATACAAGCTACTGTGTTTTAAAATTGACTTCTTTTAAATTAATTGTTGCTTTACTTGTTGGAGAAATGGTGAAGAATTTCTCCCCTGCCTTTGTGCCTGCACCTCCTCAGAAAAGCCTGTGCAAGCAGCACCCTGCATGTAACATCCAGCCCTATTTTGGTTCTGAAACAGTCCCATTTTTGGATTGCTTTTCCTTTAACAACCTGATTACATTGCACGATTTACTTCCACAGTTCCAGCGCTCCTCATTACTAATTCCAATAGCAAAAACTTGCCAGAACCCCTGAGAAGCAAACCTTCAAATCTAGAATTAAATAACAGAATATATTACACATTGGACATTTGCAGGGAAACTTTACTTGAGGGAAAATAAATACAAACATCTTGTTCTGTGATCTGTAAGTAAACTACTTTAACCACTGTGCTGCTCTTAGAAAGGTTTCTGACAATTATGTCTAAGCCAAAGTTTTAACAGTGTATTTTTTGAGGCCAGCATATACACTTCATGCAGCCTTAATAAAGGGTTTCCTGAATTAATGAAAATGTACCATGTTCACATATAATGAATAAGCACCTAATTAAAAGCACAGTAAAGCCAGGAGCACAGATATTGTTGTTTTTTTTTTTATATTAATATCCATTGTATTACTTTAGCCTTTAATGTGAGCCTCTTCAGCTGACTGATGCCCAAAGGGGAGCTAACAAATCGCTCAGCTGGTGGCTGACACTGGTCCTGAAGAAAGCTAGTAAGGAACACTTTGCAGTCTTTCAGAGCCTCTACACCAGCTGTCACCCAGCTATGGGTGCTGAAAAGCTCCTGTCACTTCATCCAAAGGGATTTACTTGGTCAGAAGGAAAATTTAAATACAAAGCATGCAGCTAAGAAGCTAGTGAAAAGGATTATGAGTGCACAAGAGCACATGTGTATAAGACACTAATACATCTTTAGGAAATTTCAGATCCCCAAAGCCAGGATTACTGCCAGAGGCAGGGTGGTATACGTATGCTGGGACCTCTACCGTTAGAGTTATTATCTCCCAACTATTCAACTTTATAGGTCTTTCATCATGCGTGTGTGTGTGGGGGTGTCGGTGATGGTGGTGGGGAAGAGGAGGAGGAGGTTGTTTTAAAAAACGCTCCCATTATCTTCAATAGAGGAGTAAGAAAAGACATTCCTGATCTATTATTCCATAGAATTCACCTGCATTTAAAACACTCTATAGCGTTTGGTTATTTTCTGACGTTTAATTTGTGTGTGTGTGCGTGCGCACTGTTGTCCAAATGGACCCAAATGTCCAGCTTAATTGTTTAATCATGACTAAAGCAAACAAAGCACGACATCTTATGCTCACCATCAGAGCTGCTGAGAGGAGGAGATGAGCAAGGAGGAGAGGTGCGTGACAGGAGCAACCTGCCCAGCAAGGGGAAGGTTTCTGACTTTGATCTGGCCATCTTTGCAAATTGGCACTCAAGAAAATGACACAGTAGACCTGCTAGCTGAGCTTGAAGGGGAATGACAGTGGAAAAACGCCGTGCTACAGAGAGTTGGAAACGCTGTGCTGGAAAGAGTTGAGGGAGGGCGGTTGAATCTCGACTATAGCCTTCTTTTCTTGTTCCTTTTTTTTTTTTTTCCTTTTCTTGTCTTTCATAAATGGCATTTAAAAATCACCGAAGGGAAAAAAGAAAGGGAAAGAAAACGTGAAACAGAAGAGTAACGTCTATAAAAACTTACATTTTTAGCCAGCTTAACACTGCAGTCAAACTCGACTCGGAGCAGCACCCATGCTGGCTGGCCTGTGGCGAGGTACTGTTATTCTATGTTAATAAAGCCCCTGGCCTGGCCTGCTGGATGCAGGAAAGTTGATGATAATGCCAAGTGGTTTAAAGGAAGAACGGAAAGCGAGACCACAGCACGAGATGCCGGCTACCACCGCCGAGCCCCAGGGGAGGGTCATGCGAGTTGTGACTGCTGTTAGCTTGGGCGCGCAGCCCTGGCTTGGCCCCCGGCACAGGCGGGCGG
>JANHGB010046743.1:0-29074 GCA_026283785.1 Coracopsis vasa
GGGAGTAGAGCCCCAGCCGCGTGAGGAGCACACCCACACTCACCCACGACAATGGCACTGCACTCCACGGGGACC
Organism: Coracopsis vasa; assembly: GCA_026283785.1. Taxonomy (NCBI): domain Eukaryota; kingdom Metazoa; phylum Chordata; class Aves; order Psittaciformes; family Psittacidae; genus Coracopsis; species Coracopsis vasa. The sequence goes on from JANHGB010046743.1 coordinate 76, forward strand.
GCTCCCACCGTGATGGTGAGGCTCTCGATCTGGCCGATCGCCCTCACCTTGTGTGGCAATGAAAGCATCTCATCCTCATCAGGGAGCTCTTTGAGATGCTCCTTTAACCTGCACATTGAAAACACTTCTGACATGACATGGACATGGTTCAGCTGCTCCAGCAAGGGGCAAACAGGGTTTGGAAGTGCTCTTAGCTTGCTCATATTACCATGTCATTAGCAGAAAGCTGCTTCCTTGGCAGGTTTTCTGCAACGCTCTGCATACAGCCAGCAGCCTACACACATGTCAGACCACAGCACGACCCACGACACAGCCCTGCGGCTGTGTCAGCCCTTGCCCAAGCAGAGCTCCTGATTGGATTTTGCTTTTTACCTGAGGAATCTTTTTTCCTACATTTCCTCAAGACTTGGGGAAGCTGCTGATCCAAAATCGCTTCTAATGCAGTGTGGGTGTAAGGAAAGGATACTCCAGCTTCCACAGTGGAGCCACTGACACCCCCCCTCACAGCCAGGACAGCATGCCTGAACCATGCTTGTTAACAGGTGCTGCTGCTGGGTTTACTCAGAGGAAATAGGGACAGATCAATCACATTCAGCTCAAGACAAGAAAAAAGGGTGTACAGTTGTTTCTTCTGTCTACGTCCCATGAGCTAGTCTGACAACACTGATTAATTATTTAGCTGAAGTTTCTCTTTTGAACTGAACAAGAACCTAATGGAAAGGCAGTTCAAGGCAGTGCTCTCTCCTTTGGATAAAAGCTATATTGCTTTTTGGCTATTTGAAGAACCTTTGTGCTGAGCTGCATTGCAGCAGTGAGCGTGTGTGTCTGCCCATCCATCCTGGGGGGACCAGCCCCCTGTAGTCTGTTTCCTCCCATTTGTCCCCACAGGCTGTGACACTGGAGCCAGGACCCAAACAGTGCTCACATACCAGCTACACCCACTCCTCCACAGGGCATTTCTTACACTGTAAGCAACCTCCAAGCTCCCCTCTCTGCTTTCCTCCAAGGCGAGGGGAAGAGCTTGAACCGCACTGTGACAAGATGCAGAAAGACTTTTGTAAGAGAAGGGGGGAACTGAGCCTGTGCCTTGGGCACATGCATGCTGCTTTTAGGTGCTGGGCCCCCAGGGACCCCAGCATCAGAGACCATCCCAGAGCTGCTGAGCCTCGACTGCAGGCAGCAGCACCTGGCAAAGCCACTGCGGGGCCACTCCTGCCCTGGCAGTACCTAGAGCACAATGGCCGAGCACGCCTCCTCCCTGCTGCTTTCCAGGCTGGATTTAAACAACGCTTATGTTTTATCGCTGCCACACGCGAGAGACTGCTTTGAGCTAAAACATCCTGGAGCAGTACCTGTTGTCACACGGGAGCTACCGCAGCAATGGCAGAGTGAGCCAGGCATCAAAGCCCTGGTTTTGACCCACTTTGTTAATCTGGCTTTATAGTGTCTGCCCCTGCAAACACAAGCAGCAAAGGAGCTGCAGGAAGCTGCCTGCGAGGCAGCCCTGCCCGCTGCACACCTCAGCTGGCAGTGCATGTGGCACAGGGTTTTGCTCTGGCCGTGCCATCTGCCTGCACACCTGACGTGGCTCCTGCACACCTGACGTGGCTCCTGCACACCCCGGTGTCAGTGGGGTCCCACCTAGTAAGAACCAAAGCTCACTCATTGCCAACGGGTAACAGTGGGGACGGACACGGGCCTTTAATCTGCGGCTGTCCAGCTTATGGCTACCAAGGTGGTCTCGCTCAAATCAGGAGGGAATCCCCGTAAGATGAGAGCAGAAACTGGCTCTAATCTATTTCTTAAGCACTCTTTAAATCATAGAATCAGCTAGGTTGGAAAAGACCTTTAAGATCATGAAGTCCAACCTTAACCCCAGGACTGCCAAGTCCACCACTAAAGCATATCACTGAGGGCCTCATCTACGTGTTTTTTGAGCACTTCCAGGGATCACGATTCCACCACTGCCCTGGGCAGCCTGTTCCAATGTGTGATCATCCTCTCCGTGAAGAAATTGTTCCTAATATCCAGTCCAAACCTCTCCTGGTGCAATCCAGGAAGGACTGCTGAAGCAGACTGGTGCAGAAAAAACTACACAGGATGTGCACGAGTAGCACAGAGAGCAGATGAGCTGTCAAGAGCATCACTGTGCAACTCAGACATGTTGAGCAGCCAATACAGCATCTTGCAAGATGAGACCACTCCAAACACACTGTTGTCATCCAGGAGCTAGGCTGAGCAGCTCCACAGTTCGTGACAAGTTTGCAGTAAGCACAGCCACCTTCCAGCCACTAAACACTGTTGTGCAAAGAAGTAATTACTGTCTGGACAGAAAACAGGCACCATTAATCCAGGGCCATGCAGTAGTTCTCAAGGAGCAACTGTGATTGGGTTTTGCATAATCACTGCAAGTCAGTGATAAAAAGCAACGCTTCCATGTGGATAAAGTGCCAAAATCTCCTTGATACTCTGTGAGCTTATGCCTGATCCTGCTCCTCAGAGATCAGTGGGAGTTTTGCTGCAAATGGCAGCCAGCTGTCTAACACTATGTGCATACATTTCACTTCAATTGGGAGAAATTTATTATTGGGGGTAGCATCAGACACCAGAGTTCAAGCACATGCATACACACAACTGCACAGCTGCCCTAGGGACACAGAAGACAGGGGTGTAAGGGTTGTGCGGCTATTTCTTGAGGCACTGAATGACAAACAGGCAGGCACTGAAAAGGTATAAATGCATCCAACCCTCTGAAGGGATTTACTCAGAGGTGAATAGGTTGGTACAAGTCGCTTTCTTTTTCAGCTCCCTGCAAAGACATTTACGAATAAGCCAGGATTTGGATGTAACAGGAAGCTCAGAGGCTTTCCCAGGCACAGCCCAGAGCACTCTTTCCGGAATGGCCATTGCTGGTGAGAGCAAAGCCCCAGCCACGGGAGCACTGCCTGTGCTGCCAGGTGCCACGAGTTCCCACAGAAGAGAAACCCAGCTGGATATTTACCCTAGCCTGTCCAGGCAAGAAGATGACATGAGGTTGTGCTGTGAGCCAGTGTCCACCACAGCCTTCAGCTCCTTCCCCGCACACTGCAAGAGCAAGCAGAGATGGGAGATAACGTATAGGATGCGGGATGAGCACAGGATATCTGGGATCTCTGCTCCACACACACCAGTGCTGAAATGCCGGCATCTCCTTGTGCCAGCCCATCTCCGCTCCACCACGCATTCAGTGCCCACAGGGTATCACCTCATCCACTCCAGGCACCCAAGAGATGTCTCTTAAGCTGCTTTTTGAATCAGGTGGTGCTACTAAACAACATGGTGTTGGGTCCTGATCCCTTCCCAGCAGCAGAAAGGGCAGCCCCAGGCAGGGGGAGATATTGTGGAGTGCAGGAAATACAAAGGAGCGTGAGGATAAGGAGGAGAAATGTGAAATTACTCCTGGGGAAAGCAAAGAGGAATGGCACTTGAAGAAAACAAATTGGCTGTGAGCACAGGGATTCACCACCAATAATTACTCCTCAGCATTTCAGCATGTTCCCCCAGCCTGGCTACTCCTTCTGCCCTGATGCCCAAGGGAAGACGTCCATCAGACCAGTTTTCCCTGTGCTACCCAGGTGGGTGTCTGTGCCACAGCAGCCCTGAACCGCAGAGGGAGAGCACCCACACAGCTGTGACAGCCCTGGTGGATTGCAACCCTGACTGGGAAACACAGAACCATAGAATCACAAACTGGTTTGGCTTGGAAGGGGCCTTAAAGACCATCCAGTTCCAACCCCTGCCGCGGGAGGGAAACGTGGAGAATGAGAGCACAGCAATAAAACTGGGAGGTGGGGAAAGGGAGTCTGGGGAGGGACTATTACCTGGCAGCTCATCACTATGAGCTCCTCGTCCTCTGTTTTCCCTGAGCTGCCCAGTTTGGTTTGGTTCAGCTTGTTGGTCTGCGCTGAGGTATCACTCTTTGGAGTCCAGCTGCCGCGGCTGCTTCGTAACTTTGATAGATTCGTCTCCATCAGGCGTTTCTGCAGGATATTATGTGGTTGCTTTAAGAAACAAACACACACAGAAGAGCAGGGTGAAGTCAGAGGAAAGCCACAAAGTGACCTGCATTGCCAGACTGCTTCTGGTGCCCCTGGGCCAGTGCTGTGCCTGTGGGAGGGGTGCCCTAAAGTCTCCCTGCTGCCCAGACTACGTGTACTCTTCCTAGCCTACATCTATGTGCTCTCCTGCCAGCTCTGGCTTACCTGGCTTTGACTAAAGAGAACTGGTTCCTATAGGCAAGGGCAATCCATTCAGAATATTAACTAGAATTTGGAGGGATGCGCCTTTCTTTTTCCAAACTCAAGGTTTGATTTCATGTAGAAATCAAAACAAATCAGGCTTTTCCAAGTGGTGTTTCATCCTAAACAGCCGTAATTGCCTATCATCATCTGTTGATAAAGATATGGGGAATCCTGCAGTGATGTGAAAAGTCAAGAGATAACAAACTGCCATTCCACCCAAGTATGGAAAAGGTGTATGGACTTACTGAATGAACACAGATGCTTACATTGAGCACTGGCATTGCTGACGTGGGAATTACCTGTGTCCAGCCTCCACCTCTGGCAATCCTTTTGGTGTGAATCCACCCGGAATTTAAGAAGCTGATTTGTTTGTTTGTGCATTGGCTCTTTACGGGTGCACATGAACAAGGCACAACTGCAAGAAGAGAGCTACAGACGGTGTCTTCTGTCAGATATGGTCAGAATTCAGTCTCAAATTGCCCTGCATCCCTCTTCCCCCGACATTTGTATTTAACTGCTAAGGGCGAGTAAGTGGGCCCAATCCTGGGTGACATGCCACGAGAGGGAAAGCAGAGGAGAGGAAGGGGTGAGCTCAGCCAAGGTAGGTAGGTTCTTTCAGGAACCCCCAGCAGTTCATGTGGCTGCTTCTCACTTTCTCTGTCGTTTCCACTTGCTCTGTGAGAAGCATGTTGCCTCTCAAAGTCTCCTCCAACTGCTTTCCCAAAAGCCTTTTTATGTTTAATGTTTGTCACGGATGGATGCACGTACTGCGCTGGAGGTGAAATGACTGCCTGATTATCTGCTCATTTCTCTGCCTGGCTAATCTCACACACCCCCTCCATTACTGCCCTTTCCTTCCGGTACTGATTTGTCCACAGTGAGGCCTTCTTACCGGCTTATTCCTGAATTTTTATGCCCGTGTCCTGTGTATCTGCAGAGACATCCGAACCAGCAAACCTCTTCATCCCGAGGGAATTTCAATGGGATCAGGATAACTTTGGAAACTTCAGGCCGTGGCTCCCCGAGGTGGCCAGCATGCACCTCTGTGTGCAGTGCAGTGCCTCATCTTTAAAAGAATCTGTGTGGCACATTAAATAGCAGCACTTACAGCAGGCTAATGCAGCTTGGCATCATCCTAAAATAACTGCAACCACGTTAGTGCTTCAGATCCTGCTGTAGGCATAACACGAGCGGTTAAGCTGGACCTGACCGATCAGATTGGGTAGATGCAGCCAACATCAGTGGTCACCAGGACAAGTAATCTTCTTATTTCACCACTTTTCACCGTTCTTATTTCTGCATAAAACCTGCGGCTCGAAAGTAAATAGAATTTGATGACCATTTTCAGTCACAGGTGCTGTGCGTGGCCAGCATGCCAGAGAGCACGTCCTGTGTAAAGATGATAACGTAGCCACAATTCCAGCACCAGGAAGAGATCAGATCCAACACTGTCTTGCCTCCTTCACATATAAGAAGCAACAAAGCTCCAGCACTTCTCTGGCAACCACTGCCTTCCCACTGAGGCTGAACAGCAGAAACCAGTATCGCTTAAGTAGATTAAAGGCAGGCACACTGGCTCCACAGCGGACCCTGTGCTGAGGGACAAGCAAATCACTTTAGAAGCGAGGGTTCCCCTCCATGAGGCAGAAGCTGCAGGTGCCCAGTCAGCACCGTAATTCACCTCCAAGGCTCCTCACCTAAGGAAGAATGCTCAGGACTGCTGACAGTGTGTGACACGTCCTTCTTACCCAAAGGTTGTGTTTGCCTGAAACAGAGGCACACATCTGGAGGAATAATTCTTCATCAAAAAACCCCATAGTACAGGATAGGGAACGGGGGAAGCAGATGGGTGAACTTCCCAGCTGGCCAGAAGGCAGCCAGTCACGTACTGGTCACCTCCCTATGCCCAGCTGTGCTGAGCTAGGACCTGTTTCTGAATGGCATCATCCAGGGCAGTCTGGGTGCTCATCTGGTCTGATGGGGCTCAATCACATACGTGGGTTTCCTCAGGCCCTGGTTTTATGAATCCTATATGGGACACATCACTGAAAGGAAAAAGTCCAGCACTCAGCAAACGTGAGTTACCACCACAACGGGATTGTCTTTTGTTGACGCTCGCTCTTCTGAAAGCCACAGTAAATCCTGCCTGTGAGGGGACAAATGTTGCTTACATGGTGCTCCAGTACACAAATAACCCAGCAAGAGGGGGCTGAAAAGGTTCCCCGAAGCACCATCCTGTCTCAGGCTATTAATTAGTTTGCTTTAACTTGTATTTCCCTTGACTCTCATGTGCAACAGAGTGAGGGATGTTAGTCACGGAGATGACTCAAGTGATGGATATGGACTCGGTGAACAGATAATGTGCCAGGGGACATTCGCAAGCACACATTTTGCTGGAAAGCTACAAGCACACCATGGCTGGGAGGGAGGGAAAGGAGGAAAACCGCCCTGTGACTGCGATGGGGAAGGCAGATGTGATCTCTTTCCAGCATGGGCCAGCCACACAGCCAGGACCAGTGCTTGAAGTAACCCAGATTACCTGGCATTGTCTTCCTGTGCACTGCACAAAACTGTCCAAAGGCTTCTAAAAGAATAGAATGTTACATTCCATTGCGTGAGTGCGAAACAAATGAGTTATTTCCCAGCATCATTCAGCACAATGCAAATATAAACCAGGACTTCCGTCATAAGGTGTCTCCCTTTCCATCCCTGAGACTTCGCAAAAACCTGTAATCCCCTGAAAAAGTCACTGTAAGAAACTGAAAGGAGCGGAGACACCAGCTCCTGCGGAACCTAATTACCACTGTCTGTCAAACCCACAAGTAATTCCGTGCTGTTCCGTTCCTCTCTAATTTATAAGGAAGCGCATCGCTGCAGCTTGCAGCCTCCATCTCGCTGGAAGGTTTCCAACTAGTTTGGCTTCTAGATCTGGGGATAACAAGACCCATCAACAACAGTTTCAGTCAGGTGCAGGTGAAAGCCAGGGAAGGTGCCAGCTGCTCCCCTCCCCAAACCCATGTTGGGAGGTTTGTGCTCTCTTCTGTGCTTTGACAGTAGGAAAAAGGAATTTTAGCACACCAATGGAGCCCATCCCGAGAAATGATTAATTCCTCTCTCCTCTTCTCATTCTTCATCCAAATTCACCTCTTCCATGAGCAGCTCATGTTCGCGTGCTGTCACCCCCTCGCGCAGGGGGACAAGGTGGGACAGGAGATGCCCCCTGCTCTTCTGCACCCCCTTGGATGCCCAGGCAGCTGCCAGGTTCTCAAACACTTTTTCTTGTTGTTTGTTTCTGTTTATAACTTTACTTCCCAGCTTGTAAGGCGAAGAGGGATTGTTCCAGGGAAAACCCCCCCAAACCAGCCTGGCAGCTCTCGGGCTGAGGATGAAGACTCAGAGCATGAGGAGGAGCTGCCAACAGCCAGCACATCCTGCCCAAAGGGGTCTGGGGTCACAGTTACAGTGCCAGGAAGACCAAATCCCACCTGACCACCATCCTGTGCCAGTTCTCTGGGCTTCAGGGAGGAGGCTGATAGTGAGGCACCAAAACAAAACCATTTCTGCTCTGTACATCCAGCCCTACGTTTGCCAAATCCAGTGCTATAGTTTGGTCTTATCCTAGGCAAAGTGGAATATGTAAAGGGAGCAAGGAACTAGAAGAGTTCTGTCCAACCCAAAACAATGCACTGAAAACCACCTGCCTATATGGGGCATCACCAGGGCAGATGCTTCAGGACAGGAATAAAGGTACAGAAGGTGGGGACACCAGCACAGCTGCCCCAGTGACCTGCTGCCTCCTCACTGTGCACAGCACTCCCTGCACTGCTGCCACAAAGAAAGGGATTTCTCCCCAGATTGGAGTGGTCGCTGCCAGCTGTCACTCGGACAGATGGGACCTGTCCTCGCCTGTCCCTGTCTCTGGAAGCTGTTACTTCCTCCCTCCCTTGGAGAGGTCACTGGAAAAACCCAGCGGGAAACCGTGCATCAGTAACACCAGTCACATCAGAAGTCCTTCACCCCCGTCACCACAGCTGTCACACAGCTTTAGACATGAAAATGTGCTGCTCTGATAGGAGGTGTGCAGGTACTCACAGGAAAGACGTGCGGAAACTCTGGGCAAAGATCCCTGATGCCCAGGGCCTCCCAACCATGCAGCTCAATGCCTCTGGTTTGGGACCATGTCAAGGTGGATTCCCACATTTGGAGGCTCTTGGTGCTTCTCCCGTCTCAGAGATGCACAGCCTCCCACTCATCCTGGAGAAAACTCTTGTGATTTTCAGGCAGCCATGGCACCAGGACCCACATGGTGGGTCATTTTGAGACAATGCTCATCGTTGTCCTGGCCACGTGGAGCATGAGCATAGAAGTGCTGGCAGTGTGGCTTGTCTGCAACATGACCCACTGCAATGACTCTAGAATTCATGGCATCACCTCTGGGACTGGGGGAATGGGATAGCGTTGTCACTTTGGGGGCTCCCCATACATCTCATGATGGGGAGCATCATGCCCCCTCCCAGGGGCAGGAGGCTGTAGCCAAGTTGAGCCCTTGATGTGCCCACTGTCCCATCACCCCTTACTGTGGCGTGGGGACAAGAAGGGTTCTGCAGTGGGGTGGCCCGTACCAGCTCGGTTCTCACCCCATCCCTGGCCAGAGGCACACTACAGCTGGGTTGCCAGGCAGGCAGCGCGCCTCTGCCACGCTGCACCTCCTTGCTGTCCCTGGATCGGGAGCTGAGGACTCCCCGGGGCCTCGGCACCACCCTGGAGAGGACACCCCCTCCCCCCCGCCTCCACAGACCCTCCTGGCAGGGCTGTGGTTGCAGCAGGCGCGATGCTGCAGCCACGGCTCAGATGGTGCAGGCAAGGGAAGCAGGAGGGAAACCTCGATGACCTTCCCGTGACCAGGGCCGTGGTGAGGAGCCCCGTGCTCTGCCTCTGCCACCGGCACCAAACCTGGTCCTCACTGCTGCAAGGACAAGGGCTTCAGTGCTCAGTGCCCCTGGCTCCTGCTACCTGTTGCCTCTCTTGTCTGGGCAGAGCAGAACCCCCAGCCCTCAGGGCCCCAGCCCCGCACACTGTGGGTCACCGAGCCACGGCGTGTTATTTGGGCTCTGCAGAGAATAGTAACAACACCACCGTCACACTCCAAACAGCACTTTGTAGCTCACAAGCAGAGGGCTGGCATTCATGGTGACCAGGAATGCTCTCTCCGAGCCTTTCCCTGGGCAGGACCTTCACTCTCTACAACTGCAAAACATTTGGGATGTCAAAACCAATCACCTCCAAGTGCACTGCAGAGAACAGGCAACTCGTTGCACTTAGCCAGGCAGAGCCAAGCCTAACTCGGCTGAGCAGAAAGGCTGTGACAGAACAGAAATACACCATTAAAAATAAGAAGATTCACTTTTCTCAATGAACCTGTACCAAGTACTGAGAAAATCAAACACTGTGTGTTACAAGGAGCAAGAATTTTGCAACAATTGGCCAAAAATCCACAAAGGGGCTTTCCTGGGTAGGATGGGTTTTCTAAATTTTGCTCCTTACATCAGAACTTTTGGTACCACATTGAAGTATCATTTGCCATTAGACATTTTGCACACATGAGCATCTAGAAATGGTCTCCAGCCCCTGAACACGATGAAGAATATCATGTAGAATATCATATGTCAGCTACAGGATCACATGGACCATTGCATATGTAAGTATTTAAAACCTAGAACTATGTATCTTTATTTGAAACCCCCAAATATGCATCAGCCTTTATCAAAGTGTAATCTTGGCAGGTTTACATTCTGAAGTACTAGTGACTGCACTTTACCGGATCTTTTCTGGTTATATGTTGTACGTACATACGCATCACAGGCAAACATATGTGTATAGATGTATGTATTATATGAAGCCATTTTCATTACTCTGATTCAGAGAGGATTTTGTACTGAAAACAGTACCCCATTTTCATGTAAATGGGATAAAAGAATTAAAAGCTCTCAGACTCAAGTGTCAGCCATCTGAAAGCATCTCCTGGCAAAAAGCACCCTTGTGATAACTCGTGGCGTATTTCTACTCCCTTCCTTTTACATAGAAAAGCCTCATTTTTCTTTAATCAATTTCCACAAACAATCAACTTCTCCTCCTGACAGAAAAACAGCACAAAGATAACAAAACAGACATTGCCCTGCCCGCTTCTTAAGCCTCCTTCCAGCAAACACAATAGAAAGCCTTACAGTATCTTTGGAAGTGCCCAGCTTCTTCAGCCCATCCAGAGGGAGGAGATCCGCAGAATCCTTGTGGATAAACTGAACCGCCTGCTTCATCCTCCTCTGCTGGCGGAGAGATGCCGCTTCCCTGATCTCCACTTCTTTCCTGCTCGGCTCCGTCAGGATACCCGAATAAAACATCCTTCCACCCGCGTACAGCTCACTTCTCGAGGATGCGCCTCTCACAGAGACGGAGCTGCGGAGATGCTCTGTCTGTCGCCTGCGCTTTATAACCAGAGCCTGGTGACGTCTGGAGACCGGCAGGTACCTCCAGCCAGCGCAGCCGAGTGAAGGAGGGGCTGGGCTCGTTGCTATAGGTCGCACAAACAACGGCGGGTAAGCTCAGGCTCGGTCTGACAAATAAATCAGCGCCGTTCCTCTCCACTGCCTCTCCTGAACTGAGATCAGCCGCAGGCATCCGACAGCTCTCAAAGCGCTCCAGCAGCCTCACAGGCAGGAAAGACAATGCTGGAGCACTGGAGCAAACAGTCCCAGGGGCCAGCGCACCTCCCAGCCAGCCTCTGCAGGCACAGCTTCTTTGGGTCTGGACAGGGAGTCTGGGGTGTCACAGGAGGTGACGGCTGCCTGGCGGTCCTGGATCACCCACAGGCCTGGGGTGATGCAGCCCCACACAGACTGTGCATCTGGCCACAGTGGGGTTTGCTACCTTATGCCTGGGTACAGCAGGGTTAGGGAGGGCTCTGGATGCCACTGGCCTCACCAAAGCATTGCAGGCACCAATCTGCGTAGTTACTGTCTACTCAAGTCCGCAGGAAGGGTAAGGACTGCCCCAAAAATTCTCCCAGCCAAACTGGGGCACCCCAAATGTGGTTTTACACAGGGTTCCTACACCCATCAAACATTCAGGTATAGCATGATTTGACTGATCACTGGTATCCACACTACTGCTTACTAAACAGAGTAAAACTTTCCAAAGCAACTATAGTTTTGCAGCATTCTTGCTGTTTCTCTATTGATCCAGATGACGCTGGAGTGAGTCTTGCTATAGTTACTTATCTCTGATGCCAGGCAACGCTGGGAGGGTTTCAAAGACATGTTAGAGGGTGAGGATGCTGGCATTATATTGGTTGTCTGGGGTATCCTTCATGGACAACTCTATGCTTCCAAGAAGCAATGTTCTTATTTCTGGGGCTGGGCTGTCCTTTATCTTGTTTTATTTAAGCATGAACAATACCAAAGTCTCCAGTAAAATTGCACTACCTCATTACATTTAGTGTATAGCATGAACAAACCTAATATACTTTCATACGGTAAAGACTGATTGATATAATCAGGAAAAGGACTTTCTTAACAGGGCTCACAGCACACATGGGTTTATTTCACTACAGCATTGAGTCGTTAAGTGATGGATCATCTCTCACCATAAAGAAAGAGCTTTTCATTATTTTTGGGGGGAGTTTTTGTTTGTTTTGTTGGTTGTTTTTTCCCCCCAGGAGGGCCCACAAGCTTGCAGCAGCACAGCTGGGCCGGTGGGCACTTCCCTGGACCTTCTGCTTCCAAGTAATCTGTTGCAAGGAATACGTGCAAGAGAAAATGCAGCTCTGCCTCAGAGAGACAGTGTGGATCTGGGAACACCCCGCACAGGTTTGGTTCTTGTTGAACTAACAGAGACCTTTGATGCACAAGATAAAGCGTAAGAAAAGCAGAGCTTCGCCCAGGATTTACGCCAAGCCTGACTTCCAGGACACTCCTAACCTTCAGGAGGAGCTGCGGCTCCTTTGCAGGAGGGTCACTAGCAGCAGTGCCCGCATCACTTGCACCCCACATGCAGCCCTGGCTCCTCACATAGTGCAGTGCTGACACTGAGCAGGGCTGATGCCAGCTGCTGCAGTGATGCCAGAGCAGCAACTCTGGGTAAACTTGTACACCTGAGTTCTGCAGCCACGGCCCGACTGCACATGTTCAGCAACCCCTCATGCGCCCTGGGAGAGAGGGGGAGGAAATGAAAGATCAGAGTGCGGAATACAATAAACCCCAAACCCATTATTTCACAGCCTCACATAAAGGCCACAACGCATGAGCCAGCCTGAGCTTGGCGAACATGTCAGTGTGCAGAAGGATAATAGGGCTGACAGTCTGAAAGGGGATATAATTTTTTCTCCCCATGCTGACTCGGCTCATTACACCACAGGGCCATTGTTCCATTACAAGCAAACATGCCCGGGAGGATAAAAGAACCTTATTTTTCACCTTGGGAGCTACTTGGCACTTCTCCAGCTGACTAATAAAGACATATGACCACATCCTCACGCTCCCAAAGGCAAGGGGGCCCAGAAGAAAGCAGCAGGACTGCCACAGAAACCAGGAGACCATTTTTAATACAAAAGCTCTGTGGAGGAGCAGCGCTCTGCCTGGAATACCAGCAAATGCCCCGTCAGCGCTGGCTTACAGCAAGAAGGGTAAGGCTGCAAGAGCAGGTGAAGCATGAAAATTCCCCCTCTCACTTGAGCTCCAAGGCTGCAGCCGCCTTTATAATTCAGCAAATAAGCATTTGGTCTGAGCCCTACAATTTCACTTCTGCTGCATGGTACAAATGCACCAACAGAACAGAAGAAAACCTGCCCAGTGCACAAGGGTAATGAATGAGATAAAGGCCCTAATTCCCATCTTCATTTTTAATCCTGGGAAAGAGGGGGGCGGGGAGGAGCAGTAAATCATCTGCTCACATTACTCAGGATCCACACTGGAACAGGGGCTCAGTTTGGGTACTGCAAACCCCGTGGTTAACGTCTGGGATGGTCACTCATGTGCAGCAGACCTGTCAGGGCATCGCTCCCTCCCCGCGCGGTGGGTCTCGGTAGGGGCACATTTCAGACAAATTCCCATCCACTCACTGGGACAGGCCTGAGCATGAGCACTGCCCCCCACTCCAGAAAATCCCAAGGGACAGAACCACCTCCCTTGCCCCTTCCTGACTCCAGAGCAGCACACGCAGTTCTCTGCACAGTAGAGCATCACGGCTGATGTCAGAAAGAGCTGTGGTGCTTCATTCACACCCTGTGTCACCTCTTCTCTTGATGAAAGCAAAACAGCAGCAAAGCAGGAAGTGGGTCTGTGCAGTTTATCTTTTCTTCTCTCTGATTTCTCATCTTTCCTTAAAAAGCAGTGATCTGTTAGCAGTTGCTGTTCCATGAGCAGGAGCAGAGATGCACCAGGAAACTCAGAAGAAAGGACAGAGAGGTATAATTTAATAGAAACAGCAGCAGGCAAGAGTCCCAGAAAGAACAGTTCACCCAGCACGAAAACTTCAGAGTCAGTTTCCAGAGGGAACGCTGTGAAGAGCTCAAGGAAACAAGACCATAATAATTGTAGAAAAACGAGTTATTCTGTCCATCCATGTGTGATACGCAAGGGTCCGCTCTAGCACACTCAGGCAACAGGAGTGCTTTGGAGACCAGAAAAGAGTCTTTTATAAAAAGGTTGGATACAAAAATACAGAAGGATTTAGTGAGCTCCCTTATCATCATTTGTAGCAAGACAAAGACTACGGATAGAGCTGGAGAAATCCTATAACATACAAAGGCAGAATCAGGTTGAGATTCCTGAGAGGAGTGCCCCGTTTTGCACAGTAACTCCACACCCACTGTCTGTGCTGACCAGAGAAAGGACCTCCTGGGCTGGGATACAGCCCCATCACACGTGCATCAGGAGACAACCAACATTCCTGGGGCAGCTCTCCCTAATTACCCTCACGCTGCTCCAGCTGCCTTTCCCCCTGCACGTCCTCTGCAGTGCAGGAGCTGGTGGCAGCAGGCACGGCATGGGGGCACTGGTGATGCTAGGTGAGGAATTGACATTGTGCAGCTTTGAATAGGAGACTGAACTGCATTTCTCTGTTCAGTTCCCTTCATATGCAGAGACAACAGGAGGACAGTAGCTCCAGGAACACAAAAGTGCATGTGTCAAACCAAGAGACTGAAATGACAAGTCTCACAAGAGATCCCTCACCTTCATTTTTCCTGTTTTGAAGTGGCTGAAACACACTGCTAAAACCAAAATAACAGCACAGGACGAGCTGGTCAAGGAAACATGTGGTTCACTTCCTAGCACCTTCTACCGCATATTTCAGTGGCAGCCAACTCCTGGCTAGAAGCTAGTTGCAGCTGATGGAGTCGGTAAGAACATGTCCTGCCTCAGGACCTCACAAGCCATGCTGGTAACTGTGTTGCATTGGGAAAATGGGCTGAGCCCCTTGCAGGTCCCATGTGAGCCAAGGAAGAAGCTGCTGGTTCCATGTGCTGGCAAGGGATTTGGGACAGGTTGCCGGGGGCAAGGGAGAAGCTGGCAGGTGCCTTGCCAAGAGCTGGTGAAGGGATAACAGAGTACACATGGGGGCTGGCATGGGGGACAGAAAGCCTGGCCTCCCCTGACCTCCACATCATAGGACTAGCAGGAACAGCCCTTAATGGATTTAACAGTGGCTGCTGTGCATTGGGCTGTCCTGCTCACAGGTGGGGGAAAATCGGGCTGACTGCCCCCAGCACTGCTCACCGGCTGGTTTCCTCCAGGACAAGACCCGTGCACAACTCAGAAGTTGTTGCTGCACACACAAGCATGGACATGGCCACTGGGTCTTTCAGAGCTATCCATGAAGCTGAAGACACCAGGAAACCTTCCTCTCAAACAAAGGACAGATTCACACCTCTTTTTCTCCCAGAATACCCCTTGCATGGCTTTCTTCAGGAACTCTACCCGGGCAGGTGGGCAGAATATGGTGTACATAGAGGGCAGGGGACATTTCTCCCAAGTATGTATCCACACTAACCTCTGTTTAGTTTGTGCAATAGGAAGATTATTCCAGCATAAGATTTCATAATGATTAATTCTAAGAAACATTAATACATTGATACAAGTTCTCACCCTCCCGCATCTTGCTAGAGTTTAACCGCCAGTATTTATTTTGACGTAAGCTGCACATACATTCAAAGTGCCAACCACAGCTACATCATTCAGACTTCCCAAACCTCAGGGGATTTCACTTCCCCTCCCGTCCTGCAAAGGGCAGTTTGTGTGCTGAAGGCTTCCTCTTGCTGCTGGGGCATTCCACGCCGTAAATTTTACACTGAGATCATTAACGATACAGAAGGGATCTTGTTAAGGCTATAGCAACAGGAGTCATTCCACACTACTCAAACACGGATTTTCTCACTCCTTTCCAACCTTTCCAGAAGCCTGACATCCACAGACCAAGGAGCAGCAGAGCCGGGCACGCACGAATGCTGCTGCTCAAGACAACCCGAGCTTCTAAAGGCAGGAGGAAGAGGGCGCTGCTCTTCCTCACATCAGTCCTATGGCAGTCCAGCAGGGACTGCTAACAACTAACAGAGAGCCTGTTATTGCTCCCCGAAAGGCACGGGGTTGGTGGGGTGAGATGCTGGCTCTGAGAGGTAGGCGAGGGTAGGGGGACCCTGGAGACAAAGCCTCGCAGCTGGGTTCCGCACTGAAAAAGATCACATTTACAGTCATGCAGTGCCGTTGGGATGCCCGGCTCATCCTAGTCGATGAAAGACGCTGCGCAACAGCTACACTCAGTCTCTTCACGGACCCAGCTCAGAGCGCCTGGACAAAGTAGAGCTTGTCAACAAACTGTAAAACCAGAGCCTCAGCAGCAACGACAGGGCACGCTGGGCTGAACAGCAGCCTCCCCACCAGGCTGCTGCGCAACTTTGCTTTCCTGTTGGCTGCTTGAGACACTTCACAGCCGTCCCTGACAAAGCGGTTATGGACTCGCCACGTTAAGGGAGCCATGGGATGCTTTGACTGTCGTTAGCCACTGAACGAATGACACCTAAAAAGGAGAGTATCCAAGACATCGATAAAGTACCATTGCAAGAGCAGGAACAGCACCGAATTTGCTCCAGCAGAGATATGCCATTGTTTTCACACCCCACATATTTACTTCGCCTGGTCAGCAATTTTCTCACTTTCTTCAGCATAAGTGACAAAGGCTCTGCACAGCACCCATTACAGAGCCCCTTGTCCTGGCAGACAGCAATTTTTCAGCGTTGTTTGGACACAAAGGAGTCCATTCTTAGTCTAAATACCCCAATACAACAACCCATTTCTATCCACCAACGCACTGAAGTACCTGCTTAAATACTTTGCTGAATAAGGACTGCAAGCAAATGGCTCTCTGGGCAAAACTCTTCCTTCCCAGCGTGGCAACAAATCACTTCTTACTACACAAAACATCAACTATGCCCACAAAATTGTATGGGATATTTGTTAGGGCAACAGTATGAAACAAAGCCTTTTCAATTCCTAATGTATACATCACCCTGGGAAACTCAGGAGATCTGTGGTTGCTTTTAGATCTGTGTGGCTAATTAATTATAAGGCAGCTGGCCAAAGTTTTCCTTGAGTCAACACCTTGAACATTAGTGGAGATGCAGCTGAGATACCTGATACCCAGAATAACATCCACGCCTGGCTACACTCATGGAAGTAGTTTACTAACCTGATTCTAACTTGGCAGCAAGAAGTTTCAAGTATTTACCCATCAATTGCTGCAGACATGGAGCAATAGGTTGTCATTTTCCCCCTCACAGTTTCCTTTCAAACTAATACATTATTCTCAGAATCATCTGGTGCCATGGGCACAACGGGCCGGGAAAAGGTTACATCACATTAATTTTCCACTGGGATATAAAAGGTGCCTCACTCTTTGTTAGCCAAGGTGGTTATGTCCAGGGTTGTGTTCCCCACAGCCCCATGTCTTCGTCATTGTGAAACGCACACTGGCTCCAGGATAAATATTGAAGTGTCCAGGGTCGGTGCAGCACAGGTATTTGAAGGCTCCCTGCCACAGGGGGAAACTCTTGGTCCTGAAAGGAGTTCCGCAAACCTTTTAAAAGCTCTAAGCTTTCTTCTGCTCTCTAGTTAGAGAACTTTCCTCTGCCCAAGTATAAATCTGCTGCAAAGGCATTCCAGATGCTCTGGAGTGGTACGATCCCTAAATAGCAGTACTTTGGGAGAGGGAGGGGGAACTCCTTAGGCAAGCTCTGTGAAATTTACCTTCCAGAGAATATGAATCTCAAAACATAATTTGAAACTGAGGAAAAAAACAAACCAACAAGAAAAAGAGTTGAAGGATTGCTTTGTTTCTGGAACAGGACTAGCACAGGTCGTGCTGAAGCAGTACTGCCTTTTGAAAGGTTCCAGTTTACATACATGGCATACCCAGTTTACCTTGTGATGATGACAAAGATGGCAGAGGAGCTCCAGTGATGAAATAAGCAAGTGAGTTAAACAGAACTGGAATTCCCCAGCTCTTCTGCAAAAGCCCTGGGAACAGGTGCTTGCTTCAACCCATGCCAATGCGGGATTCGCCACAGAACAACATTCTTACCATACTCTGTGAACCTCTTCTGCCTCTGCCAGCTGAAGGAGTATTCACAGGGGGATTTCATTAGCAAATATTTCCACCTTCTCACAGAGCTCAGATCTAAGCTTTGCACCCCTCTCTCAGAGGAGAGAAAGAGGGGGTAGGCTGCTTTGTATGGGTTCTTTATCTATCAAATCTGGAATTGCTCTGGTTTCCCAACAAACCAATGTTCAAGGAACTTACAATTCAAATGCTTCAAGTTAATATATATAAAATTCTGGAACTTAAAGCATTCACATCCTGAGTTCATCAAATATATCTAAATATCTTTATTTTGGGACTTCAAAGTAAATCAAAATCTGAGCCTCAGATATTTTACAGCTTCCATTTAAGATAAAAATGTAATTTACACCAACATTAGAGAGGAGGTCACCACAGTGTTAGTCAAACACAGGATCTCTCACCTCTGTGGAGCTCTTATGTTTATTTTATGAAGCCAAGACTCCAACACTCTCAAGTGCTGCGAGTATAAGTGAGCTACCGTTGTATCCCTCTCCACACGGCACAGACAAGACCACAGCAACTCATAACGGGTAACATTTAGTGAGCCATGTTACTGGATACCCAGTGCTAATATTTGCTAACACACAGATTCATCAACAGTACTTCAATGTAACTCAGTGCTAACACAGGGGTTGTGTTTGCCGTGTTGTGGGTTGGTTAAACACCTCCACCTTCGAGTCTAGTCAACTGAAAGATACTTTAGCTCATGCTATGTCTGAAAAGGAAGCCAGCTGCCCCAGGAGAGCAGGAGCATGTGCACTGCGGCTATGAACGACGAGACACACGGCGCCATTGATAACTGGTGCTTTGAGGTGTTTCTGCCCTACCTTGGGTATAATTTACAGCAAGATTATCTGTCCAACCACTGATAGGAGTCAAGCTGTGATCGAGCGGAGCAACCTTCCCTGAAATGAGGGAGGAAATCAGTAGCTGATTATACACACAATTTTATTTCCAAAGACAAATGTTCAGAGTCCATTATTGACATCTCTTGGAACTGAGTCATGAGAGGGATGGGGTCAGGCAGAGTGCCAGAATCAATCACTCTTCTTAGAAGTAAATAACAGCAACTGAATTTAGACATTCACAGCCCATTTCCTCCAGCTTCCTTTGAGGTTTAGTCTGCCTGGAAATCAACAACTGGCAGCCAGCACATTTCCTTGCTTGTAATTTGGAAAAGCTTGATCAGAGGCAGTGGTTACAACCAAGAGCTGCTAAACGAAAAAGATCTGAATTGTGTATTTTCGCTAATGGTACCAATGCCCTTAGGAAAGCTGCCTGGAGCTCCTGTTACAGCTACCCAGAAGAACATTGCCCTCCTTGGTGCATGTGTCCTGCAGAGAGTTGCCAGTGGACTGGGAAATACTCCTTCAGATCCCACCAAAGCTGCTGAAGCCAGCCCAGGACAGCAAGATGATCTTCCTGGGCACATTCACACGTCTGGGCAGGAAGACAGAAGCACACCATGAACCACTGAGTTAACAAAGCTCCCAAGTTTCAGCCGACTGTTTTAGGCCTTCTGCTGCTTAAGACCTAACCCGAAACCTATGGCTGTTTGTCAGCACCGGTTTTAATAGGGCTTTTTTATTTCTTAGGGCCACATGCTGCCCTCTTGTGGGGAGCCCTGTGGGTGGTGCCCCGTTGCCTTGGCACAGCCCTGAGCCCTGTGGCACAGCCAGTATGAACAGGGCAGGTAACACAGGTTGATGCACTCTATCAACATCCCCAGGAATATGTAAGCCACCACAACCTATGCCTCATTATCACAGACCCCCAGATCCTCAAAAATCTTATTTGAGCCTCTCCGCAATATGCCAGGCAAGAAGGGATCCTGAGAGGTATCTGAGGGAGGGACAAGGCTCTGGCATTTTACATGAAGGTGTGCCAGAGCATGTGCCTACAGCATCCCTGATCCACAGCATCTTCTGCATCAAAATTTGACTTCTCCATTACTGCATGCAGAAACACAACCTTCTGGGGCAGAGCGCTATGGGCCTTTGTTACCCACTCCAAGAGCAAATGGTCAAATTGGACATATGTCCTACGCACACCTGGGACAGGTATTTGTAATGTGCTTATTTCAGCACTGCTGCATCAACCTCACACCACAGGCGGTGGCTTGAGGGACTTTCTGTACTAGCCAAGGAAGACAGCAATGCCTGCAGTGTTGAGTGTTCAGTTCCTAGAGCAAAGCTTCCTTCTTCCACTGAATGAAGTTGCTGTTCTCAGCATGGATGAGCCTTTTCAGGGTTTTACTTTCGTAAGTTTGCTGAGAGAATTAGCGCCTACGGGAGCCAGGGCGCGACAGTTGTGCTATGTAAGCCAGACAGGCCCCCTGAGCACTTTTCTGCCAGTCCTGTTTTTAATAACTGCTGTTTCTCAGCTTTTCCACACAGCCCCTCACACCAGCACTACATCAGTAACAGCAAACCGGGGGCCACCCAAATGCACGAGCAGGGTCGTGTCACAGGCAGGACTGTCTGCTGGACGCAGAGATGCTGAATTCTCAGTTTTCTGGAGTGCTTTCTTAATTTCCACATTAAAACCCAGAAACATCATTATCTCTTCTCCTGCCCTAAGCTGCTATCCATGTACGGGTTTTACCCTAGGCAGCACCTCCAGAAGCCAGCAGAGCTGTCATTTTGCAACATAGCTTTTAACTGGTGACGGGACACGTGTAGCTACAGGGCCTGATCACAGAGAGCGTGCAAGACAGAGGCTACCACAGTGACTTGCAGCTCCTGACCTCTGGCTCCAAATCCAGAGCATACACACATACATATGTGTATTTAACATATCTCTACACCTCTCCATCTCCTGAACTTATTTCCAGATAGAGATTCTCCATTCAACTCGCACCAAGGCTCCTTGCTTAGTATTATTTTGTTCCATTTCTTCTAGCACAACAAGCAGGAAAGAATGCACAAACAACATATTTATGATACCACTGCTATATTAGATTTGGGCAAAAATGACAAAGTTTTGTCTAAAGCTAGTCAAGCATAAACTTGCTCGGTACGTAAGTGTTTCATGGATGTTTGTCGTGCTCTTGGTATAACATGAACAGTTGAACTACTAAATAACAACTTGCATCTCAAGGGACCACTTCAGAATATTTCAGCTTCCCATGCATCTTTCTCTGTCCTTAAAACTATGAACCCTTTACTTCCTGATCCCATAATCATCATAGATAGGAAACTTCATGGCACATGATTAATACCCAGGTTTGAAAGCCTACATTGCCTACTGAATAAACTTCCCAGTGAAAAAAGGCTTTGGTTGCATTGGATCAAGTCACTGTGAGGGTGTTTCCTTAATGAATTTCAAATTTATAGACATGTTCAATATGGAAGAAAAGATTTCAAGGTCACCTTTTCTGACCTATTTCTTTTACTGTGTGCTGAACAGGCTATACTTCACAGGCTTCAGAAAACATTATTACTCTTCCAAACTTGTTTAATCAGAACAAAGCTGCACTAACATTTAAACAAAGATTTTTCTTTTTTTTTCTACACTTAAAGTGGTTTAATAAAACAGTTTAAAAAAGCAACATGAAGAAAGTCACACGTAATTTGCACTGACTTGGAGAGAAACTAGATGAACTGGCCTTTAGAGAGTGGAATCTGTCCCTTGAATACTCTAACTCTTTCTGGTTTTCCCACAGGTGCTATATCTGCATCACTGCTCACAGTGATGTTCTACAATGACAGCAGAATATATGTTGTGGAAAGCAGAGCTCAACAACAGAGAGTGAAAACCTGCCTATGAGCAAAAGAATTGTTCAAACTAAACGGGCAGTAACAAGCTGTGTTGTAGGACAGGTTGGTTTCAGGGATGCATAGAAACACACCTACTTGTACCAGCCCTAAATTTGGTTTAAGTTCTTTAAGAAGTACTTGTTTGCTCCTCCAGCAGAAGCCTTCCACACAGTTTAAATAGAGCAGAATTAAAAGGAAGATAAGAAGTATATTTTAGTTGTGTCAGGTTTTACCTTCAGTATCTAATGCACTTACAGGATGTCATCTATATGCATGATAGAAAAAGCATTAGCATGCAAGTTTATTTAATTCAGAAATATTTGCAGGCCACTATCCTTGCATTCTGTAACCAAGGATTATTGTAATACCATTCCTTCCTGCTTTCCCACATCAGACCTCTTCCAACTCCTTGGATTTAAATAAGCTTCAAGTCTTGCTCTTTATATTCTGTTATTACTTATTTCTGTTATATAAACAATCAGCATTTCAGCTCCCACTGCTCTGGGAATTCACAAGACATTTCACATTGACATTCCCCATCCTGGAGGGTATATGAGCCTTCATGTGTCCATCACTGCAATCTTGCAGGTGGCAGTAGTTACAATGTCAGGAAGAATATCTGAGTAACAGTTTTCTGCTGTGACTAGCCTGTAATTATCATACTTATCTATGACCCCTATATTTCTGTATGTTATTTACTTTGCTGTCTTTTACATATAAACCAATGTCAGCTTTCTACAGCTAACAGCTGAATTATACAGTTGTATCCTCCAAAAGTGCCCCCAGATGAACCCGGATGGCTACATTCAGTTTAATGCAAATCGGTCCTTGTCACTGTGATCAATGGAAGCTAAAGGTCAAACAAACATCTGAATAAATTAAGGAGAAAATATCATGATTATTTTTACAAAACTTTGGTAGATTGACTACAATCCATAATCTCAATGTAAAGCACCGAAACAAATACAGAAAAAGTATTAAAAATTACTGTAGATCAATTAATTTATAATCTCCTGTGACTTTTTTAATTCTAAGAAATTAAATCGGTGGATTTAATGAAAAGCCCTGATGAAACTGTGGTGTGTCTTAAAAATATTCTGGGAGCTTGTGTCTTAACACAGCTTTTCACCCTGTTTTGGTTTGGTTTCATTATTATTTGTAAGTTTAATCAAGGGGGGTTGGGAGGGCGTTTGTCTTTTCAATTTTTTAGAAAAAGATCAGATTAATATACCAACTAATAAAATACTTTGGAGTTACTTTATGTAGTTTATTCTGCCTTCACAGAGCTGGTTACAACAGGCCAATTGAGTCCAGCTCATCATATAGGAGAAATTTTTAGCATAATTATCAGAATTGGTACCCGGATAATTCTGGTATTACACTAACCAGAAATATGTGCACCACTAAATATACAAAGAACTGTACTTTTATGGGTACAGATGCAGGCTAATAATATATTACATGAAACAGTAAGCAGATGTTCCCCAGATAGTCTATCTGATGTGCAATACCTTGCTGCGTAACCATTCATTTTGACACAAAACTATTATTTCGGACAGCAAAGACAATTAAAAATAATACTCAAGGTTTTCATGCAACTAAAATTTCACTGGTTTATTTCTGTTATTAAAAGTAACAGTCTGAAACATTTTACATTAATTTACATTATGAAAAAAGATCCTTATGCTTATCTCATGTAGGTGACATTGTCACCCAGTTAACACTAATTCTTATTTCAAAAGTTAAATCTGGTTTTATAAGGTTAAACATTTTTTGAATCATTTGTTGCCAAAAGATTAACATCAGTCTACAACCACACAGAAAGTAGAAATGAAAATTTCTACAGAGCCACTACCATCGCTATGAAGATACAATGCCAAGTGTTACAGCATTCTGCAACAGTTACCACTTCTCCCAACATTTAAGATGGCAAAAATTCCCTCTTCACTTTTTACTGCACACACAGGATCGACAGTAAAAGGGGAAATTTTGATTCATAATGTTAGATCAAGGGAAAGAGAAGTGCTTCTGAATCATTTATTTTTTATATCGAAAATGAACAGGGCTGTGGAGCAAGGATTCTTCTTCAAGAAAGAGCAGGTTTTTCTCCTCAGCCTTAAACTGTACACCACACTTAGACACAGACAATGAAAATGTCCTGTGCACAAAGGGGGAATGGAAATGCAATACTGAGACCCACTGTGCAGACTGAAGGCAAGACACTGGTCCCAGAGCAGCTGTGCAGAGCTGGAACAGTGTGACTACAAGATGAGGTGCAGTGCAACAAACCCGGATTTCAAGTCAGTAACTCATGCACAAAGCAAGAAAGCCCAATTTCACAAATTAAAAATAAATGGATGTTTCACAGCTTTTGTTTTCTTGAACCCTTGTTGAAACCAATCACTCTGATTTGTGTGTCATTCAGCAACATAAAACAGAAGTGTTCAGATCTGTAGCCTTCTTGGGAGGGAACACAGCAATAACTGGCTTGCTTCCCTGGGCAGAGAGCACACAGACCACAGCAAAGCCACTCTGCTGGGCTTGGCCCAGAAGCTGGTAGACCATGGTCCTCTCCTCCCCGTGTCCCACCAGCAGAACCCATGCACTCAGAGCAGAAATGCAGCGTCTCACCATTTCAAAGTGCTCCATTGCCACATAGAGATGGTTGGTGGGTCATTGCAATTGACTGACACACTGCATCTGGCACTAGAAGCCACAAAGAGCA
This sequence comes from Coracopsis vasa, assembly GCA_026283785.1. Lineage (NCBI taxonomy): Eukaryota > Metazoa > Chordata > Aves > Psittaciformes > Psittacidae > Coracopsis > Coracopsis vasa. The sequence goes on from JANHGB010046743.1 coordinate 24,504, forward strand.
GAGAGGTAGAGGCTGCTCAGCCAGAGGGAAACTATCTTGAAACACCTTCCTGAGATCTCACCACCACAATACACTTCTCCACAGACGTAGCAAGCTTTTCTCAACACCCTTCCTCTTGTTTCGGCATCCCTTAGCCATTCCTCTCACCAATCACGCTGTCCCATGCCTTCTTTTAGATAACTCCTGCCCTCCCTCCCCATGAAGGCAGTAGGGACCTTGTCCAGGATGAAACACACCAGGCAGGAACACACAAGGACTTGGGTTCCTTCCCTTCTGTTCTACTAATTCACCCCCTGGCTCCCTTCCTCTGCCCAAGCCATTTGCCCCCCTCTACTACAGGCTTGGCAGCCCTATCCCTGGAATGGGCGCTCACCACTCTGTCACACAAACCCACAAGCAGCTCTTGAGCTGAAGCAGGAGTCTCAAAGCAGCCAGCTAGGACACAGCTCACCCTCTTGGCAGCAACACAAGACATTTGCCTTCTCCACCCACAGCATGGCAATTCTTTCAGGGCAGTAGCAAAAGAAACACAGCATTACATCAACCCCACCCTGAGGCGCTCTGCTCCCCAGCTGTAGCCTGTGGCCACTGCCCCTTCCCGTCACAGCATGATTAAGAGATGTCCTTACCACATGACAGGTTGCACTGCCACACATGCCATAGAATAGGGCTACCATGCCACAATAGTTCAGCAAGGCTGCATTTGGTAGTATTCATTTGCTCCAAACAGTGTAGGGAAGAGATTCAGACCCTGGCTCTTGATGAGGATTTCATCTGTCATAATGTGGGCAGAGTATTATTCACATAAACCAGTTAAATACCACATACTAATGCAACGAAACCCAGCGAGATTTGAAAGGGAGCATTTGTCCTGGCTACACTGTGAAATTTCAGTACCTTTCCTAAGGGGGCACAGAGAGGAAGTCTGGTACCCACTGGCACTGCCAGTGACTGAAAGATAGAAGTCATAAGTCCATTTCCGAATAAGTAGGACTGCAGCCATCTGCCTTCAAGATAGAAGGCCCAGAAGGTACATTACACCAAGGAAATGGTTTGCATGACCAGAGGTCAGTGATGTAATGCAAGTGTGGACAGAAAAGCACTGAGACAATATTTTGATCAACATAGTTCTCTCTACAGGCGCTTTTGGTATAGCCTTCTGTCACATAAGACACAATCTGAGGAAAAGGACACAGAGTTTGGGAATCTTGAACAGCATTTTGCCATAGATCACTTTGTGGCCACAGTCTGGCTGAGGAATACCTTTGTACAGCTATTTCTCTCCAGCAAGACAAGGAAAGCAGTCCTTCTCTGCTCCACAAGGTCACTGCAAGGTGCTCAGACAAGATAAGGAATATAAGGATTGAGACTCATATAAGAACCTTATATAAGTTTAAACAGTGATGTACAAAAGCATAACCTATTCAAAGCCTGCATCTAAAATGGGGCTTGTGTGTTCACCTGCAGGTGCTCAGAGGACAGATTTTTATACTACTTGGAAAAGCCAACGTCTCATGTTGTCCCAGGCCTATGCACAAGGAGAGCACTGGGATTTAGCAAAGAATCTGTTCTGCTGTAACATCTGCAGCCAGCCCAAAATGGAAGTGTCCAGCAGGTCAGCGTCTATTTTCCATTACTTTGGTGTCCTAGTTTTATTCTGGTGTCACTCTGTTTAAACCAATACATCATCAGCATGAACATAGTTTGATCCAGACCCAGAACATTCAAGCTAATATTCAACCCTTTGCTTATTCCTCCATTTGGCTCATACAATACATAGTTCAGAGAAAAATTATACCTTGTGCAATTCTTGGACTCACTGATTTGGACTACAACTATTCCAATCTTATCTCTGAATTTCCTTTGTAGCAAAAATTAAGAGAGACATCAATCTTGTTCTCACTTTCAGCAAGACCAAACGTGAACACCGCTTTGTTGAGGTAACATGCATTAATGGCAGCTCAGGAGTTCATCCCAAACCACACTACTTAGACAGTCAGTCCACATTAGCTTTTAGAGTTACTGATGAAGCAATAGGGCAGAGCTCTACAAACTTCTGCTTGGCATCATTTAGTTACAGAAATGATGGACAGTCTCTAATTCAGAGACCCATGAAGTATCCTTGGTACCTAAAAGGTATTATCTGGAAAGGAATCAAAATTCTGCTCAACAAAATATTTATATTAGCTGAGAAAGCCAAACTCTGCCAAGAACGGAGCTGGCAAGCTTCCCTGGAGTTTCTCTGCCAGTGTGTAAAACACAGAAAGCAGCCCCACCTACCACAACCCCTCTGTGCATGCCCAGGGCTGGTTGGTTTTTTGAGTACAGTGCCAACTATTTGTAAGGCCTCAAAAATCTGGAAACTTTTGAGCGCAGCAGCCGAATGAAGGACCTTGGGAACATCTCTCTTGACTCCTGGGCTGTGTACTTGAAGTAGTTCTGTGGATGTGCCAACACATCAAACAGTGCTTTTATCAGTTTCTTGTCCTAGAAAAACGAAAGCAGATTTTACAGTAATTCCACAGCGGAGTTAGGGTTGGTATTACCAAATCTTAATGACTGATTAATTCATAAAATATTATGGGCATTTTAATTTTCGAGTACTAATGTTTCTGAGGCTCAGAAACTACTGGAGCAAGGCTGACATTCAAGCCACAGGGAAGTCACTGGAGTTTCACATTTATTATTACCAGCGCCAGGGTTACTTCCATCCTCATACTTTCAACAACAACAAGCAAACAAGAAAATAAACAAACAAAAAATAACAAACAAAACCCCAACCAACCAAACACGCACAAACAAACACTGGATCTGATATCCAACACAAGAAAGGTTTACTTGGGAACTTGCCCATACAACTGTCATCTCATCAAGTGTCAAAGAAAGGAAATCCATAAAGAGATTTGTTTTTGTCCAGGGAGGAAAAGCCCTTAGTAATTTACAGGCTACAAGGAGCAGTACCAAGTGTTTCTCCAAGAGATTAAATCCCATGCCCCTCAGTTTGCTCCACTCATTCCTTCAGCACAGCCTATGTGATGCTTGAGGGGATATCTTCACCTTAGATTTCCCTTGCAGGTCTGATCCATCTTTATTTTGCCTAGCAAAGGGTCACCCCACTGATTCACCCCACTTCCTTGAAGTGGCATGTGTTTAGTGCACCAAGCAACAGATCTGATGCAGAGCAGGAAGCAAATTCACTGTCATAAAAGTGTCATTTTCAATCAAAACCAGCATGTTTAGTGGAAGCAATATACCTTAAGTATTTCTTGATGATTTTCAGATGCATAAAGTCTGCCATCCCGAACAATGTCTTCTATTAGTTCTTGGTAATCCTCTATGGGGAATGTACACAAGAGAGTAATTTGCAGGTTCACTTTGGTTACACATGTCAGCCCTACCTCCAAAAGAACCAGTGCTACTTGACCCTCACATTAGTAGTTAGAAAATATTCCAAATGTTCTTCTGTAAATAAACTACAAGTAGTGTTTACTACGAAAACAGTGTACTCTGCTGAGCTGCTCAGCATCAATCTGTCAACAGCAAAAGAAATCATAATGCACTTAGGACGGTAGTGCATATGGTAACCAAGTAGCCTGCTTCAAACCAACTGCATTGCAGAAACTTATCTGTAAGTACACACAACCTGGTATGGGCCTTTTTTTCTTTTACAGTAAGAAGGGAAAAAAAAACCCTCAAATGGTAAGAGGAAACTTTCTTAAAAGGCAACCCCCCTGGTCAATCAAAACTTGAAATGCTTCAAAATGAGAGGTTTCCCCTAAAAAATTAATTACTTCTTGCTGATGAAAGCCTGCAGACCATAAGTCTGCAAGGATGAGTCCTTCAGAATCAATCCAGTGTGAACACAAACGTGTATTATCATTTTCACATCGCTTATGCTGAAGTGCAAAGCCTCAGCTCCAGTTTCACTCCTGGTGACTCTGACAAAGACAGGGTGAAACTCTTGCCCCTCAGGTTTCTTTTCAATATAGACATTTTAGTATCTGGTACTAGAGTACAGATGGTAGCAACAACATGATAAATCTGAGGCACTTGCACTTTGCCCAATTCCTAACTGGGGGTGCACTGCAATCCAGAACTGGGAAGGCACAGAAATGCAGGTCAGAGCCCAGAATCCCAGCTCTTTGTTTAGATCTGCAGAAGACTAGAAAAACAGTGGCACTTAAGACTGCAGTGCAAAGCAGAATTCCTTAAACCAGCCTTAAATAACAACAGCTACTGGAAGTAGTCTCACAGCAACACTGCTGAGAGCACTGGGTAACCCTGCTGCTTAGCAGGGTCAAGGAGCCCATCAAGGAGTTCTGCACTGCTGCAGCTGCACTAGTCCACGTTGGCTTAGCTGCTCACATCCGCTTACCGTCATATGTTACATAAGGAACTTGGAATCCTTTGGCACTGTTTCCTTCATTCGACTTGAACTGGATCCACAACTTCTTAGACCTAGAAGTGAAAGCTATAGGGCGCTCATAGGTTTGACAGGTTTCATACGTGGTTACCGAGTTGGAAGAAGCTTTCAAAGAAAACACACAATAGGCAATTATCTGACAATGCTT
>JANHGB010046745.1:0-46013 GCA_026283785.1 Coracopsis vasa
GGACAGCTATGGCATTGCACTTAGGATAACCAGACCTCTCCTGGCTGCTTTCCAAAACTACATCAAAACATGCAATAAGAGAAAACATAACATATATATATGTACACACACACACAGAGGCACAGGTAGACTTGAATATCACAGTAGTGGACTGCCCATACTATAGAGACTTGGCAGAAACTTACAAACAAAACAAAAAATACCCCAGAGTAAAAGCCCCATGGATCATTAAGATTAAAACTCATTCCAGGTAGTTTGGGGCTGAGGGGCAGCTCAGGTACCATGAGTTCACAGCAGACCCCCTTGAACAGCATGACTAGATACTCTCCAGCACAAAACTCCTGCTTGGTCCCAAAAATCCTGCAGACTGGGGAACACTATGCAGAGTCCACATCTGCCCAGTTTTCAGATTCTGTCTCTGTTCTGCATGGTGTATGGCAAGAGTTTCACTCAAGGCAGGGCACGCAACCAAGTTTGCAGGACCTTACCTACAGCACAGCACGGGATGGCCTGCTGCATAAGCACATGCCGTGCCAGACAAACTGCAGTATCAAGAGCTGTGTGAACCGTGTAATACAGACCAAGCTGAGATGGAAAAGTGAAAAGAAGAGGAGCCTATGTCATCTCCTCCTTCAGAAGAGTTGTGGAGCCTACTTCCAAACTGCCAGCTTTTCTCCTCTGCATATCAAGATGACCCTCTACTTCCTACACACCTACCCAACTTGATACATTCACAGCTTCTCTCCTTTGCTCTCATTCTGAAGCACCAGATTACCTGCCAGCAGCGAATGAAGAGCAGTCACATTTTGCAGCCCGTCACTCTGGTCTGGGCAGCAGACAGAAGCTTCTGAGCATGCAAGGAAACAGGTAACTTCCAGGTATGTGACTTTCTTTCCCTTTTCTCTGTCTGACACAGTTACAATAACATTTGCTACTGGCAGACCCCCAGAGCTTGAGTCCAGCACTACCAAGAGAGAGGGCTGAAGAAGCTTGGATGGTTACAGGACCTCTTAGGTTGGATATTTTCTCACTAGTGAAACACGGTGTGCCCTAATGCTCTCAATAGCACTAGTTATCAGAGTGAGATGACATTCACCATGAAAGCTGCCAGCCCAGAAAATCCAATACAAACTGGTTTACAGAGGCACCAACAACATCCTAACAGGAGAACACCTTCCCACTGGCTTTTCCCCTGTCAGCAGGTGAAGTGGGAGCCTCTGCCACCAACACATCTGAGCCATCCAGCTGGAACTTTCTGCTGCCACACCATTGCCATGGTACAGCAACATCCTCCCTCTCAGCTGGCGGCTCCTGGGTAAACTTCCTTTATAGATCCAGGCTGCCTACCGTGGTACTCTGTCCCAGCCTCTGTCTTGAACAATAAAATACCTAATGATGCTGATGCCTGAATTATCGTTGGAATACAAGACAAATGGCTTGGGTCTCCCTCTGCAGAACTATTGCTCGAGGCTCTTTGGAGTCTCAAGGAGGCATTAACATCAGCACACATCCTCTGCACACTGTGCCCTGCTTACACCAGGATGCTCTGCATCAAGATAAATCAGTCTCACCACCTACTCGGCTGCAAGTACTCACTCTCCCTGGCACTTAAGAGGGAGTCGCTGAGTCCATCACAGCCTCCCTTCAGGAGGTGTGGCACTGCACGAAGGAAAGCCAGCCTGGCTATTGCTCTTAGAATGAATGAGGAAAGATGGCTGCTCTTGCTATTTATTTCATCGAAAGAGCTTCTCCCCCGAGCAGCGCTGATTCCAGGGATATCTAAGTAGAATCAAGGTGAGTTAAATAGTATTACTGTATCAACACATATATGCATTTCTCTCCCTTTCACCAACTTAACCTCCTCAACGTCAGCAATTAGCACATCTAATGAGAGATGCAGCAAGGAAACAATTTCAAGTTGAGTGCATCATGTACTGACTCACTGCCACGAAGCTCTACACTTGAACAGAATTCCTGGTGAACGACGATGAAATATTCATCAGCTCATATTTGTAAATGGCCCAGCAACACACTGAGTAAATGACCTCTGACGAAGTGCCTTGCATTAAAATGGAACAGCAGCCAGCAGAAGTGAGGGAGCTAGAAATTACGCATGTTTTGTCAGCACAGACAAGCAGCAAACACAAACAGAAAGAAATCTAGCTGGACTCATCATCCTGACAGCGAGAAGCAAATGAGGAGCCAGCCTGTTCACTTCAGGGGGACCCACTGGCTGTGCTGCCTGTGGTGGGAGTGAGTGGGGCAACCTGGGCTGTTTTACTCACTGCCTTCTGTCACAATCAGAAAATGACCCAGGCAAGGCAGGAGGGTGAGCTGTTTTGTTCTCCCCACATGTTGGCTCTAGTTGTTCTCACTAGTCACTTCCATCCCCAGCACCTACGCTGCAAAGCACCACACCACTTGTCCTTAACTGAGGGCCTTGGTCCCTGAGGTGGCAAACACAAGTCTGTGCCTTCCAGAGCAAATGGGGAGCCCTGCCCTCCCAACAGGCATCTGGATGCTGGGTGGGAGCATCCCCACAGTGCGCATCTCTTGCCTTGCCTGCATGTTTTATTGTGAGCCCCTGCAGAGAGGGAGCCAGGTTTGCAAGAGGGACAGGCTGTGGGGACGGGTATAACCAAGCGCTGCTCTATTTGGGGTGGTGTTACCCAGTGCTGCTGTAGGGAGCAGAAGGGTGGATTTTCTGTCCTGCTTTCAGCTCTCATCATTATTCAGGACGCGTGATTTCTAGGGAGGTTGCCAGTGCTGCACTGCACCGCTTGTGATGGTTAATCCTCGTACGGGAAAGCTCCACAATGGAAATTGTGAGGAGAATACAAAACAAATGAGGAAAACCTAGCAAGCTGTCGTCAGCCTCCACAAAGCGCAGAGGAACCCAGGCCTGGCCTCCCCCAGGCCTTTTCCAAGGTGCTCCCTTGAAATCGAGCTTAACACACGCATCTCTTGTTGCCCCGGGGCCTCACAGAGAGGTGAGCTCCCACCGCCAGAGCCAGGTGGGCGATGCAGACCTTCCTTTATCATTTATTTATTAATTAAACGCCCTGTGATAAGGCAGATCTACGTGCGGGTCCACAGCTCTGCAGGCTCGGAGGGCCCACCGCGGCCAGGAACTTGAGCAAACAGCACCATCAGGTGGCTCGCCTGGAAATGAATGTGCGGAGCCACCCAGGACATCTCCAGCCGGACCCGGCCATCCCTCTGCTCTTCTCTTCCAACCTTGCAAGCAGGGTGAGCCCACAGCACCTCCTGGGAAAATCCGAGTCCAAAACCGTAAAGGAAATCTTCAGAAACAGCGAGGCACATCCAGGAAAAGCCTAAAGGGAAAACTTCCAATGTGCTTCTTCCCCCCTGCTATGCAAGTCTTCACTGTCTTGTCCGTATATATATCAGCTTTAACCAGGTAGTTTAACTGACTTATTAACAGGCTACCTGCTCTGGCATCCAGAGAGCCTGTCTAAGCAGAGTACAAGTCTTCATTCCCTCCCTCAGCACCTTCAAATTTCAGGAGCACTGGCAAATTGATATTTTCACCTTGAAAACTATTCCCCGTGTACAAACCCCCTTTCAGCCATTGCTGGCATCCATCTCTTCCTGCCTGTATAGGGAAGAGGAGGGTGCCTTGTTCAGCCTCAAGCAGGTGATATTTCACCAATGACTGCCTTTGAAATAACTTGGCTCTTTCAGCATCTTTGCTGCCTTCTTTTTTTGCTCGCATATTTGGTTAGTGCAAACTAATGAGACAGAGCCCCTTCCGTCCCCTGAGAGTCACATAGCAGATACAGTCCCAACACACAAAGATAACAGATGAGAACTCAGCTCCCAGACTCCAGACCTCAGGCGTGTCACAACCTCTACGCTCAGACTCCTGCCTGTCACCCTTACCTTTCCTCATAAAGACAGGAAAGCACTGAATGAGACAATCAGAAGGAAAATAAAGAACGGTTTCACCCACAGTGCTGCAGTGTCTACTATACCCATGCTATTGGCATGACTACCAAGGGAGGGATCCATGGCAGACGTCTCAGTTGCTTTTCTCTCATTATAAAATCCTCATACCTGGATTTTAGAATATTTCCCTTTAGGGTGTTCTCCACCCCAGTGAATAATTAGCTATTTCTAATAGTCTCCTAGCAGACCATTTAAATAGAAATGCATACAAATAATTATGTTTAGCTGTGTATTTATGTGTATTTATTGTTTATACATATATTTTTACTTACGGAAGTTGAATATTTATGTGTCTTATATTTATGTAAGATACAGAAACAAATATGCAAATAAACACATATACAGTCATGTTCACAAATTTAAAGGAAAACTATTCAAATGCGTGGTTACTCAGTTCCTTTAGGAAACACCACAGCTCAGAGTTTCTGCCCACAGTTAGATCTGAAAGCAGCAACCCCAAAAATTCAGGACCTTCCACAGTTATGTCTGTGCTTCTGCATACAGAAGGGTTGATTTACACATCTGATTTCAGGCCTCTCATTTTCAAAACTTTGTGGCCCAAACAAAGTCCCGTGGTTTTAGTTATACCTTCCTAAGGGGCACTTCCGTACAAGGGGCATCATTCAGTCACCTTGAAAGGATGTTATAGCATTGCAAGCTGTTGACAGCCCATCTCAAAAATCTCTGCCTTCTGTAATAAAGAGACCTCCCAATTCCCAGATATGCTCAATGCAATAACATTTCTGAACATCCCGCATAAAGATGATAACAGAGCACCTAACACAAAACTAAAAAAGAAGAGGAAATGAGGTTATATTTCCCATCATGGCATCTGCATTAAGCTCAATAGCTGCTTGTTTCTACTATAATTGTGCCAAAGTCATTTTGAATTTCTTTCTTTTTTTTTTAATGCACCTTGCTCTGAAGCACAGATATTTTGGGAAAAACAATGTACAAAACGGCACTTAAATGCACACGGCAACATCTCACCAGTTGCTACTAATGATGTCAGAGGAGGTCAGGTGGGCACAGGAGCATGGATTGTCACTACATTTGTACATTTCTGGGGCAAATAAACAGCACCCAGGAGAACCGAAGTCTTCCTAGAACAGTAGGAATACAGAAAACTAAGAAGAAGGAATGTCTTTTTTACTGTCACTTCATTCTGCTTTCCTTCAAGCCCTTCCTCAGCCCTTGCCTTTTATTCTTCTGTAAAAGAAGAATGCAGTGTTAAGGAAAGTCAGCTTGCAGCAGCATCGGTTCATGGGAAAGCCTCCAGAAGACATCTCCAGGCACTTCTGTAAGTACATTTTTTCTACCCTGGGCTGTCAGTTTTGCTGCTCTATTCTAAGTGTAGAGCCATGGAGCAAGATGCTTGGGGTGGATTTGTTGGCAGATCAGTAGGGACTCATAATATTCCTGCCAAATTCATTTTCTCATGTGACCTGAGCTTGACTTGGAACATGGATTTCCTACAGAGACAAGTTTGAGCAGTGCCAGGAATTTGAAGACCAGGTGGTCTGCAAAGCTTCTCCCCAGGCTCTGCGATCCTATTTCCTCACGTCATTCTTTCCAGCCAGCACGGAGCTCAGGCTGGGGTGCTCACAGCAGACTGAGTCCTCAAAACCAATGTGATTGCTCCTTCCCACCACCACCAATCCTCTGGAAGAGACTGCAGCAGAACTGGGAGGAAACATGAGCACGTTTCTGCTAGGGAGCAGATCCAGACAGGCTTTGACCAAGACTGCAAGTGAAACTTTTCTGTGCCAGAGGAAACTCAAAAAAAATCCCATCTTTTCATCTCAGCAACATCCAAATTGGGCTTAGTTAGTCCAAACTGTCACATCCTTGCTAACTCAGCCTGTATTTGCCTACCTGGAAGGGAAAGCTATCATGCAAAATCAGATATATCTATCTGGCTTCTCTGAAGAGAGCTATTGATAGCCACATTGGTCTCTTGGGACAAGAAGGTCCATATATTAATTTTAGATCTCTGGCAATCTGCATTCTAGAAGTACCTTGTGGCTCTGATCCATACTGACTTCTATTAAGGAAACAGAAGCTAGAATGAGCTGGAAGCTCTCCCAGATGATGCTCTCTGAATATCCATTGAGAAAAAGCAGCCTACCCTAGTATATCACTTGCCTCATCCCTAGAAATATGGACTATTACAGAAAGCAAGTTTGGCTTCCTGAAAAGGCACAATAGCATTGTTACCATTGTAATGTGATATCAGGGCAGGACCTGGACCAGAGATGCTGCTTTTCTCTCTGTTTTGTATCAGCAGCAGCCAGGGGTATTGCACACATTACGTTTGTTTGCTTCTGGACATCTTCATCTTCTCGTGCCACCAAGGAAGGATAGCTGCTGTCCCACCCTGGACACAGAGCAGGGAGTAGCAGTCTCATCCTAAAATGGCTCCTGTCATTCTCTCTAGAAACGTTAGAGAAATAGAAATGACCCTCCACACATATAGTCCCGTACCTATAATTGCTGCCTTGTTGGCAAATTCCCATCACAGATTGCACTCAGCTCTATCCCACCCTCACATCAGATGCAATCCACACCAACCTGTGCCTGCTGGAGCGCCTGGCTGATGCAGCAGCGTGGAGAACAGGTCACTGCACTGGCTACCCTCAGGAGACTGAGCAGAGAACTCTGATTTCAGCAAGTCTGAGCCCCACACACCTCAACTGAAGCCATCCCTCTAGCAGCTCTGTCCCCTGAGGAAAGCATGGGTGTAGCAGCTCTTTTCCCCCACCTAGGTAGAAGAAGCCTGTACCACACTCTACTCCCTCCTGTCAGGTTTGGATTCAGTTGTAGCAGCCAAGCTCTTCCCTACACAATTACAAGAACACTCAACATGGAGGAAGCAATACCTTCCATCAAAGCAGCATTCCAAACAACAGCACAAGCCACCAAGACACTGACCCCTCTGTGTTCTCATTGCTGGCATTGTGCTGATGACAAGGGGACACACAGAAATCCTGTGTTTCTATAGTCTAAAAGCAGCGGGATAAACTCAGGAATAGCTTCACTAGGAGCAACTGCAAACTCCCTTAGCAGATATGCTTCTGCTGGAAGAATGTAGCTGAGAGAACGTCAGCAGCAGTTATGAAATTCATTTGCATCAGACAACTTTCTAGCAGTAGGCTGACCAGTCTGAAATTCACTCCTAAAATCCATCAGAAACCAATTTAGTCCTCCTTCAGCTGTAGTTACTTCACATCCTTTTTCCCTTGCATCCAAACAAATCCAACCTCACCACCCAGTAGTCAGAAAGAAGCGGGCAAACACAGGTTAGGGAACATTCAGGTACCAAAAGGGAGCAAATTGCAAAGAAGGTTGATTAAATCCGAAATTCTTGTCTAATTTAAGCCCTGCTTTCTTACACGGAAGCGCTGAGCTGCTTGTTCACAATGTCTGTTGCTGGTAAGAGGCCTCTACTTGGAGCTGCTCTCCCTTTTACAGCGTTCTCAGTGAACAGACACGTCTTTACATACCTGCCAGCACATGATAGTTACAACATTTTTAAAGATTTCATGTGTGGGAGTCAACTGGATCATTTCAGGAGAGAAAGACTACCAGTGCTAGGTGATCCAATAGAACAAGGGCAGCCATTTTTGATGTTTATCCCTGCTTGTGGGTTATTATTCAATCCAAAACCTTGCTAAGTTGCCAAGTTTCCTAAAACAATACTTAATGCGACTACGAAATTTCACATCATTCCACTGTGTACATTTGGCTATAGATACTCAATATCAATTCCTGCCCTGTTGAGTCACCTGTAAATAGAATTTGTCTGTAGGGCCAGAAACTCTGTTCCTTACATCAAACATTAACTTCTTATTAAAGTCCTTTGCCGACTCTGCTCCACGACAAGTTCCCAGGAGGTATTATGAAAAGAGAGCCAACACACCACTGAGCATTTCCCAGGCAGCAAACTGAGTTTATTCTACAGAGTCACTTCCTCATGAACAGAGAGGAAACTCCGTTAGCCAGGATGGAGAAACACCCATTTTCACCAGTTACAAAAGCCAGCTCCATGCCTCAGTTTAACTGTCCTGCTGTGCTGCTCCTTACTGCCTACCCAACACCAATCTGCATCGATCCAAAGTTGCACACCCACACTGCAATGTTGGCAAACAAATTCAGTCCATCCAGTAGGGCGACAGGGTTTTAATAGAGGCCATTGATCCACTGTGATCCTGATTTAAGACCGATTTAAACATATTGCCTGGTCAAAGAGCTGCTCACAAGCGCAGTCATGAAGTAACCCAGGAGAGATTGATTTCTGATATAATGTGACCTGCCAAGTTCATGTGAAGCCAGAGGCTGTTTCCTTAGCTAATTAAAGGTTGCTTATCAAAGCAGTTCTTCACCATATTGCTGCTGCTGCCATGCACTGAGAGGCCATCCACTGAAGGGACAGCACAGCAGCATGAAACACCCTTTCTCACCCCTTTGAAGCTTGAGGTTTCAAAGCTTCTCCTATTCTGAGCTTCATCTTAACAAAAGGAGGCAACCTCCATGGCACCTCAGTGGCTGTTAGCCGAGAAGTCAAGTCCCTGCTTTGAATTCCAGCCTCCCAAGAAGTAAAAAAGTCCCTCAACCTATCCAGGCTACTCTGGAAAGGGAGCTTTCTGCTAACTGCAGACCTTGCTCCTGGGGCCGAGAAAACTTCCCTGCTGGCATGCACATTCCCACCATGTTGTACCAGCACTTCCAAAGAAGCTTTGGACTCTGTGAAGTGGTATTTTCCGAGAAGAACAGTGTTCACTAGAAAATTCCCACCCACCTCAAAACCTGTCTGCCACAGTAATAACTGCACAGATACTGAGATCAGTTGGTGAAACAGGGGAGGGAAAACGCAGAAGCAGATGAATGCTTTTCTCTTTGAACTAAAGCTCATTTTGTCACTTCCACCCCTACTATGATTTGAGAGACCACATGATTCCAAGGCCAGAAATTCTTTTCAGCCTTAGGCTCACATACATTTGCATCATAAACGTGCAATGCAAACCACAAATAAATGTGCACATGTATCATTTCCTCTGCTCTAAGTGGTGCTAAGTCTGCTTTCCTCCTTCCCATTCCCTTATTCAAAGGTGCGCACTGAGGATGAGTCGACAAACACAGCAACTCTTGTCCAAGAATAACATTCCAAACTCTCAGTCACTCATGCTGTACACGGACATATGTCACCTTAGCCACATCACAAGTACGGCTATCCTCTTTAGAGAGCATCAGAACAAACTCATCCCACATTTTCTTCTCTCCACTCATGACTCCCTTTTCCTGAAAGCTTTAATTTTGAAAAGAGCAATTAAAATTAGCAAGGTATCTAACATAGTAGTCTGCTACTATTTAAGGTGTCAAATTAAAACGTGACCTGTGTAAGACCACATAGCCTCATGCTACATACAAACAGCACCAGTGTTTCACAAGGAGCAGATTCTCCTGAACAGCAGTTCAACCTGACAGCCGCAAAGGGCTTGTGCTGAGACCATGCCTGGGCTCAGCAAAGCTCAGCTTTACAGGACTCGGAGAAAGCATGAAATAGCAAGTCCTGTTTGCACTAAAGTTTGTCACTTTGCAGCAGTCTCAGCCCCAGCTCTTGGTTTGGTCCCAGAGTATTTGCAGGAACCGAGGTGACTGTAGGAACTGGGTTCATTGGCAGCCAACAGGGCTGATAGGTCCCAGAAACCTTCCACCCCATGGAAGAGAGAAGCCTCAGGAGCTCATAGCCCCGTGGTCTCTGCTCCTGCTTACGCAGTGCATGAGCCCCATCAAGCACGCTGCTGACAGCACAGCACTCCAAAACCCCCAAGCACTATGGAAATCTCATAAAACAAAACTCATCTTCTCTCAGGTGAGCTGGAAAGGGGTGGTGACAACGCATAAGCTTGCATTGCATTTCTAGGCCTTGTTGGTTTTAACTGAACTATTAAATACACTATTAAAAGTACAGTAGGAAAAGTTGACTTTTCTGGAGAGTGAAGGTATCTCCTTTGAAAAGTCTCATCTATCTGCTGAGAAATTCCCTCTTACTGTCTTTCACTAGCAAGAGACCCTGTTGAGAAATATGAAGCAGAAAGCTTTTGTTCAGAGAGAATTGCAAGAAAAAGGAAGAGAAATCAGTGAAGCTTTTAATGTGAAGCTTTCCCTGTGGAAACATTTCATTGTATGATACAGGTGTACACAAAGACACCAAAGGCAAGAAAAAAAGGGTTTTGGCTTGAAAAAAGGAACTTGAACTTTGATTAGGACTCACCTTAAAATGGACTTGTGCAAAAGAGGGAAAAAAAACCCCTCAAACCTTTAAATGAAAGAAACTCTGAAGAGGAAACCCCATTGCTGAGATGAGGTAAAACGCTATCCAGGTCTATGCTTGAAAAAGTTTTGCAAGACACAATTACTTGGCTAGGAGCATTGGAAAAACAACATACCCTTAACTATTTTGGCAAAAATCATAGTGTAGGTGCAGTTGTATGAATTCAAGCTAGAGGCCCTGCTGGAACACTGAGCCTCGTGACTAGCTAAACCTCTGCAGGGAACCCAGGGAGTAATTAAAACAGTTCAAGAGCAAGGATGCTGTGAGCACAAAACATCTACTTGGGGATGAGGTGGTGGGAGTGTGCTATTTGCTGATACAGTTATTTCAGCAATCTTGTATCAGCCAACCCAAGACGTTACAGATATTGATGTACGATTTATCTCCTTACTAGTTTGCTATCTTTGTATCTTTTACTCTTTTCAATTATATTACAGATATAATAATCTTCTTGATAAGGAACAAGAGGCTTCTCACTCTAATACTGCAGAAGCATTCAAATAAGGGGAAGAATGCTCTAGATATACAAAGCCACTGCCCTTCCTTAAGTAAATAGCTTTTTTTATAGGCATTTTTCAGCTGCTTATCTCCATGGTCAAAGCCTTCAACAAGACAGATAAAGAAACACTCTTGTTGGCCAGCTAAGCAGCCTGCCAAAACAGAATTCCCACTGCCAGCACTGATACCACTTCATTTAGATGTGGTTTCTCAGCCCACAGGCTTCGGCTGTTTGAAGGGAAAGCAGTTCTCAGAACAGATGGAGTTGGTAATAAAGCTCTTTCTAGGAGATACAAGGATTACACAGGGAATGAAACGGTGAAACAGCGTCTGGATTACATGTTGTAAACTTGAACCACTCAAAGTAAAATTCCCTTCCCACTGAGAAAAACATGGTGGGACAAAGTGGAAAAGACAGCCCGGCTTTCCAAAACCCTAGCTGTCATGGCTGTTTCCCCTCAGAACACTGGCTACCTAAAAGCTACTTGAGACACACGTTCCAGCCTCGCACTCACAAAAAAATCTTATGACTTGTCATTTTGAATCAGTATCAGGAGCACTGCCAAAAAAAGGGATAAAGTAGCTGTCTCAGAAGAGCAAGAGAGTCTATGCACCAGAAGGGGAAACAGTGCAGGCACTTGCCTGTGTATAGCAGAGCTCCTGAGCTCATCATCATCTACAAAGTCATATTTGGTTTCCATTAGATCTACCCCAGCCATCCTGCTTCCAGTGAAGCAGGAGGACTTGTATTCCAGAAATCCAGAGCTGCTCCACTTTCCCAGGCTACTTGTGCTTAGACTGAAATCTCTGCAAGGCAAGGCCCAGACTACTGGATATCTGCAGAGCAGCTACCACAGAGCTTCTGCAAAGATGAAAACCAGCTTTGAGTCAGCACTTTGAAATCCATGAGCATCAGCAACACAGTTCCAACAGGATGGGTAGGCAAAGAGAAGGGGAGGTAAGGAACAAGCCCAGGTAAACCTGGGTTTACCAGGTGTCCAGGTAAACCATTCCAGTCCAGGCTAAGGCCTCATTTAACCCAGTAACCTGTTCCCAGCAGTGTGGACAAGCAGGCATACAGAGAACAGAAAGAGCAGGGCAAGCATCTATGGTATTTCTCCCACTTATTTTCCCAGCTTCCAATGATCTTCATCTCAGGAGAGGTCCGGGGTCTGATTTGATTTGTTTATTTAGTGATCCCCAGTGGGTGTCTCTTTGAAGCATTTGCCCTATCATTTGATTTACTTTGTTCATTGTTATTGAGCATTAAGCTGACATTTTAAATGAAAGATCATGGTGATGTCATTCCTAAAAAAATCTGGAGGTTATGTTCTCACAGTCCTGATCTGAAGTACTTTGCATTTTGTAATAAATTGCTTCATCAAATTTTCACTGTCTTTGTAGATCTTAGCGGGAAGGGACTTTCACTTTATGTGATTATAGTTTAAATGTATTAAAGTAAAACTAGACTTGTCTCTCCTTATAATTGCCTTTGCAATTGTGCTTGTTTTCATCAACTATCATAGAATCATGGGTACAACCAAAGTCCAGTCAAATCAGACAGATCTGTAACCCAAATCTCTTTACCTGACTTGTACATGTTCCATGTCTAAGGACAGTTGCCTGCATTCTCACCCAGGCCCTGGACGTATAATTTATTATTACGATAGTATCCAAACCTCAAAGCAGGCCTGATCCTCATCATTCTAAGCAAGGTCTCCTAAACTGCATTGAATTGGCTTTTAAATTTAATACATCATGGCTGAAACCTTGGCCACTTCTTCACTCTATGGGATTACCTTCGTTCAGGCCAGGATTTTGGCTGAGGAACAGCTCTACTGTTTAGCATTATTTTGTAATCGTCTTGTTGGGTGCTTTCCTGCTTGCTAAAGTATTTAAAGGCTTTCCTCTCTTCAGCTTTACTCAGTGGCAGAGGAAGTGATACTCATACCCTTCAGGTCAAGAAAGGCCGAGATGGCCAAAATGATCTTTTATCCAAATCTGTCATTGGCTCTGTTGGAGCCAATTTCTCCTTGCCTTCAACTCAGAGAAAACTAGCGCAGATATTTGCTTTAGGGTTGAATTTAGCTTATAGCTTTTTTTCCAGTTGGTGCTATGTCCAGAAAAGACCTTTTTGGCAACTGCAGTTTGAAATTCTGTTCCAACCCTCGTTCTTAAACTGAATCGGAGAAGATTACTGGAGGTGAAGCAACCTTTCTTCCTTTCCTTACTGATCATCCCCTGCCATGTGCAATAGCAACTCACTGCTGCATAAAGCACAGCTTTGAAAAAGCTAATGCAAATAAATACACAGTGTCAATAGCGGGCAGTTAAATAACCAGGAAGACTGAAGGGGAAAAATTAAGCCTAGGTTTACCTGACTGTACTGTTAAACAGAGATAATTGAACAAGACGAAAGTAAATGCGTTATTTAACATAGTCAAGCAGAAAGGATTCATTCCTGAAAGTTTCAAGACTTGCTTTTTTTTGGTGTCAGCTTTATCAGACACACCTTCATTCCCTCTAGCAGACACATTTGTTACTGAGAAGAGCATAGAAACCTAACTGCCCATCTTGCAAAATTTGGTCTGACTTTGTGTGATTAAGATGGGGTGATTTGGATTGCAGCGTTTTGCATCCAGAAGGGCAAATTAAGCTTGTCTGAAGCCTTGACCCAGATGCTTTGACTTCAAGAAACGAAACTGGCAGCAAGAGAAAAACTAAACAGTTTGCTGCATTGTTCCAGCAGGCACCGAGGAACGGCTATGCTGTGCAGTAAGTAGGTATGATTAGCTCATTTGTCATTAGTTTAAACTAACTGAAGCAGAAAGCGGAAGTCTAAGCACATGGAAATACCACCTCCCAATTCTGATTAGCCTCTTGTTTATATCATGCTGTAGTACGGCTGCATTGGCTCACTTAACTCTTCTGCAGGCACGAATGTTGTAACTCCTGTCTCTCTTGGAGAAAGGAAGGAACACCTCCCTCCACAGAGGAATAGCAAGAGACAAAGAAGTAATCCTGTAAACTACCACCACCACCATGAAGACATCAAATGTTCTTGTTCTTGTCTTAGTCCTGCTTTACATCAATGCCAGCACAGAATGGCCTACGCACACAGTCTGCAAAGAGGACAACTTGGAAATATATTACAAAAGCTGTGGTGAGATTTTTAAAATTTCCATTTTCCTTTTAGCTGGGCAACAAAGTTGTTCTTATGCAGTGAGAGATGCTTGTAATCCAGGCAGTGAATGGAAGGGTTATGCTCCCAAATGAGCACTGGGTTTCGCAGCTAGAATATTTTTAATCTTTCAAATACAGCTGGTTTGGTTGACACACACACACAAATCTAACTGCATTTATATAGGAGATAATAAAGAGAAAATAATGTAACCTAATTCAGAATAATAAACAGCTGTCAAAAACCCAGTTTGTGTGACAGAGATGACTAGGATTTTGATCTCAGAGTTAGGTTAAATAAAAAGAGGAAGACCCCGGATCTTTATCATTCTTTTCGCCCCGGGATGAAACAGATTCTTCAATGCACTGATCTATTGATTTCCTGATGTGCAGCAAGGCTGTGGTGATATGCTTTCTGTCCTCCCTCTTGGAGTGACAAGGGACCCAGCATGACAGTGGGAGAGATTCATGTTCTCCCCCATTGCCACCGTGCTTAGTGAGACTTCAGCAGCAGCACTTAACAGAGGCATTTCCCAGGGACCATAGGGTTTTGTTTGTTCTTTGAGTCTGTAGAGAAGAAACGGAGCAAGCGGCACTGGAATGACTGAAAATAAATTCACTGAATGGTGCTTGCTTTCCACCTCTTGCTTTGCTGGCCTTGTGCCTTTCCTATTGTGCTGATCTGCTTTACAACTGGGACAAAGGGAATTAGATTCACAGACGACTCATTCATTTTCTGCACGTGATGTGAAAAGCGATTCACAGCAATTGAGCACCCTAGAGTTTGTTTTTCCAATTCATCCTGATACAAAGGATTTCCCAGGGGGCTTTTTCTTGCTGGTAGATTTCATGCGGTTTTGCACACCCATTAAAATAAAGCCAGTGAGGGACAAGAGAAGCAAATAAATATTTGTAATGCTTTTCTTTACTGGCCTGCTCCCAGGAGACTAAAGTCAGGCTTCACATATTATAAATGGGTATATTGCATTAGGAAAATATTTAATTAGATATTGAATACAAGCTTCATTATTACCTTTATTTTAGTAAGAATTCATTGTATAAGTTAATTCTGTTTCTCAACAGAAGGTCTCAGTTAACATGAGATGCCTTGACACAGAGGCACAAGCTACAGCTTGAGTCAATTCAAATGATGATGAAATTTATCTGCTGGGCACGTGTCAGTCAGGCATTGCTTCTCACCATGCACACCAGTGACCTAGCTAACAAAATGCATTTGTTTAGAGCTTGTGTGTCACTTATTCTGGTTTGCCACATGCAGAAAGGTAAGAGGAGCATTCATTCAGGAGGAATTCACAGCTTGAGAAGCATAAGCCAGAGATCATGCAGGTCAGGGCCCAGCAATGAAAGAAGATTTCTGTTCTTCCAGGCACAGCTATGGGAGAGAAGATTACACAGACATGGAAATAATGCAAGAATTAAATCAGATTCCTCATTCCCTTACAGCTCTGGCAGATGCAGTTGTGTCAACACTCGAGCTGCTGTTAGTGTTCTGCCCTGCCTTTTTCTAGGGGCTACCACACCTGTAGCATCAGACAAGGGTGCATCATCTGCATCTCTGCTGATGCAGCTCATGGTCTGGTAGCTTCCAGAAAGCAGAAAAATACAAGGTGTTTTGCGCTGAGCCCACAGGTTGGAAGGATAAATCTGTATACACCACTCTCATTCCCTTCAGAGAAGGCATTGCTCTTACTGAGCATCCTGGCAAGCTCACAACAGTGCCAAAGGTGCAGATCACTTTTTCAGGAGTGAGGAAGCTTTGTCCCCACTTCATTTCACTGTAAGCCACAGGTAGATGGGTAGAACATAGCTTCATTCTTCCGCTATGGGTAGGTGGCGTCCCACCTACTGTTCTTAACCCAGGAGGGGACAGATAGGCTAATGCCTATTAAAGGGTTTAACAAGACCCTTTGCCATCAAACCTTCTCATGACAACTTTGCAATGTCAGCAAGCACAGAGTCAATGCTAGGCAACTGCCCATACTCTCTAGCTATTTGGGGGAAGACTGCTCATCATTTGCCTCCAGGCTCAGAAATCCCCATGGTATTTCCTACTCACTGAAGATGCCAGAGGATGACATATTTTTTGGAATACAAGTGGCCACAGTGAGGTATCTAGGATGAAATCTTGGGTAAAGGATTTCCTGCTGGATCCAAGATGGTCAGGATTTCACCTTTGATAGGCTCTATAGTAACTCTATAGAGAGTTACTATAAACTGGTATTAGTGAATCAGGGTTGAATCAAGTAAAATTTAAGGAAGTTGAGAGAATTTTTGCCAAGTACTTGACAACTTTATATCTGGAGCTGAATGCCCTCTATCAACAGATTAATAGATCAGTCTGAGCACTTAAAAAGGAGCTAAGTGTTCATTTTTACTTTGCAGTTTATCAGATCTTCTCCTATAATGCAGTAAAAATCTGACTAAAGCCAAAAATATGAGCCAATATAACTGTGATAAATGTATCAGAGAAGCTTAGGTGGATAACGGAAGAGAGACAGATAAAGCATATCCCGTACCTACCCAGGGGCAAGTCCCAATTCCCTGTTACAAGCACTTACTCTAGCTGTATCCTGCCCCTATATTGCATAAGATACAGGCATGCATCAAGCCCCCAGCCTCAGTCCATGTTCTGGATCCTATAGATCCATCCCACCCAGACATGTCAGACTAAGCATTCAGTAACCAGGATTCCAAAGTATGCGCCAAAAGAAAGGGCTAAACAAGATGCTAGTAATCAATATAATGCATTTGTAAAAAACCCAAAGTAATCTGAGAGAAATCAGACAAAAATTCTCAGCAGCAAATCTGTGGGGAGGAACTCAGGCTGAGAGAAGTTTGGTCTAAAAGTAAAGTAAATAGACACTGTGCTGCCTCCTTTATACAACCACAGGAGACAAAACACCGAGACAGTCCATAAATAGCATGACATTACCCCTCAGCACCACTCTTCCTCCAAGGAAGAAGTGACAAAAATGAAGGAAGATCTTAAATGACCATAAACCACTTTAGAAACCTGGGCAGGGATCCCGAGATAAAAGCAACACAGGTTGACATCTCTGACTGAGAAGAGAGAACCATAATTGGCAAGTCTATGCAGAGACATGAAAAGAACCTGCTACACAAATGGCTGATTCCTATCCCTTTTAATTTCACAGTGATTTTTTACAGTAATAACACTTTTGATCTTTCCAGCTACATTTTAAAAGGCAATTGTCTGAGAAAGGAAAGGTGGAAAGGCAGGGGCAGCAAAATGCCCCAAGCAGATTCCACTGTTACTTGAGTGTCAGGCATTCACCTCAAAGTGCAAAGTGCAATGCAGTCAGAGACTACAAATTGTAACTCCTCTACGTGTCTACCAGCACCTGCTTCTATTATTCTATCTGCTATTCATGTAAGCCTAATTGTCTTAATTAGCCATGAAAACATTCTTCCAACATAGTGTTCAAATGGGACCCTCTTCATAGGCTAAAGCAGGTGATTGCTGCTGCAGACACATGGAAACTGTTTTCCAACTATTTTTACAGCTCTTTCTTGAAATGTTAGTTGGGCCAACATAAAATCAGCATTTCAGAACGTCTGTTTTCGTTTTGACCAGCAAACCCAAACCAGTATGCTTGGTGATTAATAAAGCTCTACTTTTAGATTAGGACCTCAGATTTCAGAGCTACCTGGTGCCTGAAACTGTAGGTTTCTTGACAGTGCAGAAAAGGTTACTGATACAGCAGAAGGTTCTTAGAAAGGGCCTGGAGAGCAGTAGTGCCCACTTCAGTATGAGCTTGCACTGGATTGCATTTACAGATAGAGAAACTCTCATTTGTATGGCTTTTCTTCAAACTTGTGAGCACAGGTTTGGTTCTCCATTAAAATGGCATCAGTGTTATTGTGGTACAGAACTTGCTCTGGTCTGATACCACAGTATAGAGACCTTCCTTTTAAACATTGCTTTGAGGGAACTGGTTGTGCTTGAAAAATGAAAGAAGAAAAAGTAGAAACTGGTTAGATTGCAATTTTCTGATGATCTGTCTGTCCATGCTGAAAACTGGCCCCCCACACACACACTCAGCCCATCATATCCTTCTTCCTACATACGGAGAGATCAAATATTCTATTTATCTTAAAATCCTCTTGTTCCTTTTTTAAAATATAGACCTGTAACACCCATCCCTGCCCAATCAGCAATACCAACTTGTAAACAGTCCCACTAAATTGTTATCATTGCAGCACTAATTTTACAGTACATCACTTTGTTTTCTATGTCAACCAACATTATTGGGCCTTTTCCTCCCTGGCCACACACTTATATCCTTTATTCAAAGGTTACAAGTAATCCAATAGCTTGAGCTGGCAAAGAAAAGTCTGCAAATGTTCTTTAGACACTTGGTAAAAGAAGGTTCCTTTTCCATTATTCTTTGGGTTTTTGGCAGAAAGATTGAGCCAGATGCTTCTCTTGAACTTATTTATTTCCCTCAAGCAGTCTCCAGCAATTGCTTCTGCTTCTAAATTATTTAAAGCCACACGACATCAACTGCCATCTGATCTTTTGTTGCATAGATCACTAATGGGCAAACAATCAAAGAGCTTAAGAATTCCACTTGAAAACATTTTTTATTTTGTTCGCTTGCTCTGTCCAAGCCATCTTAGTGCCATAGCCTTGATGCAGTATTCATCTGCTATATCTCACTTACTCCAGGGGCAAGGCCAGATGTTGACATGCATATTCCTAGCACCAGATCCTAACAAACTGCAGCTATCATCAGAATGAAGGTAGCATAGATTTGAGTGCACATGCAAATCTTCTTTCAAACTTTTGGTCCCTTCATGAATTAAAACTACCTCATCTATTTCATTCTCTGATTCTCTAGAGAGGATTAAAACCTTCTTTTCCTATGTGACCTCTTATTGATGGTTCTGATTTTATTTTACCTCTTCTTTTAGAGAGGGGAGAGTATTTATTAAGCTTTAAAATGTAAATGGAAAGGCGGAAGGAGACAATTTCATACCTCCAAGGTAATCTGGCAAAAACATTAGACTCAGCATCCAGACTTTGAACCATTTAGCAAAATCAATATTAATGCTTTCACTGAGACTAGTAGTGGAGAGAATTAACCTCGGCTGAACTTTTCCCACCACGTTTTAAATTTTCCCATATAATTTACTTCTCAGAGGTTTTCTCATAGTGCCAATTTCTTCACCAAATCAATGAAGGTCCTGCATTGTGGACTGCAAAACAGGGTTGTTTATGTGTAGCAGCCCCTCCTGCTTATCTCCAGATGCTAAATCTAAACTAGTAGACACATTTTCCACCTATGACTCCTGCCACATCTTCAGTTGTTGTGGCCACTAAGTCACCAAGGTATTACAAGCAGGAGGAGTAATGGCCCCTGCTTCTTCCCTTTACAAACAAATAGGAGAGGCACATCTAGAAAACTGTATATTGCATTACAGTCCAGAAGTACTGTGGGCAAGGCAGAACTGTCATCTGCTGCTGCGTGCTGAATTTGAGTCTTTATGGAGGGAGCAGTCTAATATATATGAAACAGGTGAGTCACAGCTATATTAACAGTTTGATAAAAACGTGAGATTAGCTCCTGTATCTCATAAAGGAGACATTATCAAAAGGCACATTCATTGCATAAAGTCAGGAGCAAGAACAAACCACAATTGCTTGTGAGCATTCCAGTGTAAAGCTTTCTGAGTAATCATATGAAACATTGCTAGATTTCCTTGACAATGCCACATCATCTCATCTAGAGCTGTCATCAAGGCCTCAAAAATGGAATCTACACTGCTTAAAGTTTACCAAAGAAAAGAGGCTGGTGTCAGGTTTTTGCAGCAATTTAACATCCATCAGCAAAAATATCCAGAATAATTTAAGAATAATTAACACACCTCAGAAAAATGCAAAAATTACTTTAACATTACTGTGTTTTGGTGTCACTGCACCAACTTCAAGGAGGCTTAGACAGCCTAAAACTAGGGAGGAACAATGACCATCAGGGACAAGACATTCAAATGCGCGGTACAGAGCTACCACATACCAAATCCAAAGCCTTTGATCTGTCCCAGATGCTACTTTTAGACTCAGGAGAACTTCGAGTTGTGAAAAGCCAGGACCTTGAAAGCTACCACAAATTAATCCAATGCACCTCTTTGGCTGAAGATGGATGGCTCCTGTCAGATAATCCAGCTGTGATCAGGCAGACAGGAACCCAGCTAGTTTCCTCTGCAGAGCAAGTATGCCATTCCAACAACAGCGCACTGCCATGCTCGTGCGGTAGATTTCAACCCATCCTGGGAAAATGGGAACGTTTAGCCCATTTATATGCTGCTGTTACTGTTCTGTATAATCATGGTAAAGCCTGCTATCCCAGAGCATGGCATGTGTCTAACAGCAGGGCAGTTTCTAGTAATGTTTGGTTCTATTTCTGACACAAGTGCACAAGTTTGATATGAATCCCCAGTCATACTGGCAAGCACTGATATCCAAAATATCTGTCTCAAGTAGAGCACTATAAAGAATGATTTTCATTTTTTTTTTTAAACAAAAAGCAACAAAATCCCCACAACACATGGAGTGAAGAGACAGATCTGATTAAGAATACAGGCAGTTACTGTATGCATCTTACTCATGTAGGGCATGGTGTTTACTTACCCACAGAACAGAAGAACAAAGACTTTCTCTCTCTAATACATTCCCTGCTGGGCCCAAATTAATGCAGGATTTTCTTGTTACACTGCTGTAGCTGAAGCCTGCCCTGCCTGCCTTTCTCTCTCAAGCTAACTAGGACAAATCAAGATTGTCAAATACAAATAAAGATCTGTATATGCTGTCTCTCAAAGCCGGCATCTTTCAGTTTTGTCTTCTCAAACAGGCTCAAAGATTTGTCACACCACACAAAGCACAGAAACCTCCCTTTCCAAATACCACCACTGGCAAAAGCAATGAACCTTCAGACACTGGGCCTCCCCTTGAGCCCTGGCAAACAGCTCTAACAAGCCTGCTGCCAACAAAGGTGGTTCATGCAGGAAAAGACAGGGGGACTGAGGTCAAGCCTTCTGCAAGGCTGCTTTGTGCATGCTGGTGGCACCCTCATCCCCAAACACAGCCCTCCACCTGCAGAGAGCCCCTCAGACCTGCTGTCTTTACAGGGGCTTCCTCCAGCTCATCACATTGCACAGCTCCTTGTCCAGGCCACCAGCAGCTCCAGGCAAATCTCTTCCTCTCTTCTCCATCTGCCATACCTCATGCCCTTTCCTCACAGGCTGAGCCCTTCATCACACATCTGCTCCTCACACGCCTCACACGCTGTACCTACTACTGCAGTCAGTGCCCCAGCAACATGTTTGGAGAAGCTATCGGCCTTCTGAGTTAGTGAATATTTGCAAATTTGGACACTGGTTATACTCTGCAATGACTTTTATTTGAAATAGCAAGAGGCAAAGTCTTCATCCTTTCTTTAAACTAATTCTGTAAGATGTTGGAATCGCCTTGCTCCAAAGCTAGGGCCATAAACACCAGCCAGCAATGCCCATGCCCTAGTCTGATCAAGCAGCATATAATTGCCCTTTGCATTACCAGTGTTCAATATTCTTGACAGCAGAGTGGAAATCATTTAAATATTGCACAAATACTTTTTTAAACCATATTTTAAGTTTATTCTGCTAGTGTTCTGGGGTATTTTTAGATTATAGATGATACCAAAACCAAATCTTCAGGCTTCCCTCTACAGCCATGTGAGTTTTATCAGAAAGGAAGCAGAGTTATATGCTCAATTAGACATCTCCAAAAGCTTCAGGTTTAAGCAGACCTCAGAGACCATAAGTTGATAGTGCTCTTTTCAAAGGGGAATTCCTGCAGTCTGTACCCTCAGGGCATTAAGGATATGTGAACTCTAGTCTTTCTATTCATCCACTTCCATGCTGCCTAATCAAACCAGAAAGGTACAGGAGATAAAAGATATTATGACCCCTGCAAGGGAGGTCAGAGTGTCTGCCTAAACTAGGCAAAAGCCTAGAGCTGATCATATCCGAGGTGAGCATCCTGAGATAAAGCATCCTCATGATAAGCTAAAAACAGCCAACATGAGTCTTAAAATTTATTCTGCTCCCCTCTGAAGAGAGGGTCACTCTGCTTTTCCCAGAATGGCACATAGTGAATGCAGGCCCAAAGGGAAGTTCATTAAACTGAAGATACTCAGTGAAATTTAGATGCAGAACTGAAAACTGCTAATTCACCTGATGCTTCTTCCTCAGTGCCTTATAAGTAGATTCCAGTGTCAAATATAACCTTGAGCATTCAGGTTAATTTATTTAAACAGACATTAAAGGAAATTGTTAAGTGAATGCATAAAGTCTGAGATACCAAACAGTTCCTCATTCTTTCCCTCTCCTTTCATCACCTTGAATGTTATAAGGACTAATGATTTAATTTTATTAAGAGCTTTGAAGGTGAGAACTGTTGGGTAATTACTAAATATGTTTCTTCCTTGCTCTAATTTCCAGCTCCTCTAGCACCAGTCTGTCCTTGTTTGACCCTAGCCAAGTGCAGCTATGTCATTACCTTCAATTCTATGGCTTATTTGTTCCCCAAAGTGTTATTGAAACACTCAAAGCTTACCAGTTTGGAGAGTCTTCTCACACTGCAGGACTAACAGATATGGACTCTTACAGGCAAAGCTTCCCTGCTTATTGCTCCTTTCACTCATACCACTGATTTTCACGCTCATATGGAAACGACGTGATTTTCAAGCAGATTCAGATGAAAGTAAAGCCAGTAGAGGATAGTTAACAAGATATGGGGAGGGAGAGAGAAGAATAAGAGACAGAGGCTGTTGTACACCAGCCCAGCAAAATTCCTATAACAGATGCTTCCCATCTGGCCATGTAATGCCGTTTCTGTAATGCCCAGTTAGTCATGTAGCAGCTCAGGCTCTGAGGGACATATTCCCTGTGGGTTAGCACGCTAGCATTTCCAGCTACCTGCTTCATCTTCCTGCTGGACATCACCTCCCAGAGCACAGAAGGCTGTGGGGTGTGAAGGCAGCCCCAGCTCACAGTCCTGTGGCTTGGTGCACATCCGTGTTCAGCAGGAGCATGAGCTGGTGCACCCAGAACTGCAGTAACTGAGGCATCAATGTGTCTTCCCATCTGTTGTTCCTGTTACCAGGATAATAATCTCCATCAAAGGTACAAGGCTTGAAGCCAGGAGGGTCACTTAGATACACCACTATAAATGTGTTTGAGCTAAGTTACCTATGAACCTGCTGCCAAGAGCAGGAAAAGAAACTCTAGGAAGAAATGTTCAGGAAGTCTTTGGAGCTTTCAGGATGTACTACACACATCTGCTCAGTCTTCTAGAAAAGCCCAGCCAAATTCATTGCTGTGAGCACTCCGCAATAGTAAGCCAGGCTGAAGCCTTGCGCTATGGTGCCGCTACAGGCCATGTGCAAGGAAAACCACATACCAAGACAACATAGCCATAAATCTTCATTAGGGTACTTGAGTAAGGGTGAAATGGGAGGTGGGATGCATGGGGTCAGCTGGCACTATGCTATATAAGAGGTGAGCAGTGGCAAGATACCAGGTATTGTCCCAGACTTATATCTCACAAAGCAGGTCTATACTACAGAAGCCAGTCTTCAGTGGGAGCTGTACATTCAGTGTTAGATACGGTTGAAAGCTCAGCATCAGCCACAGCACCAAGTTCAAGTAACAGATCTAAAAGATCTGAAAGTTCACCGATGAGTTACAAAAGCCTCTTTCTCAGAGCAGTTACCTGAAAGATTTAGAACTGGCTAGAGGGAAACTTCAGACAAAACGCTGCTCTCAGGCACCTTCATGCTAGCTCTAACGTATGTTGCAGCCCCAGCCCTTCTCACTAGAAACACAAGGACAAAAAACATATGCCCTTTCTCTCCCCCCTCCCCAATAAGCAGATTTTTCACTGATAAACCTTAGCATGTTTGCAAAATTTCCAGCAACATTGTGAGTGTTGGTAATATATCAAAGCTGAACTGGAAAAGCAGAACTCTGCAACCAGTTGAAGAGTTTCTAGCTTTAATTATGGAAGAGGGAGCAGATTGAAGGGAGTGGGTGGAGGGAAGTCTGGGAACATACAGTACTGTGCACCATGAAACGCTGCAGGGAAGTGGAAGGCTGAAGGGCAGCCCCACGTATTTTAGAGATTTAACAGTAAATGTTATTGCTCTGCACATGTGAAAGACATAACATGTATTTTTTTTCTCCAGTCTAACCAGCTCAATTCAAATTGAGGCAAACAAGGGAGAATAAGTATTAAACCTCCATAAGAGACACACAATGACTCACAGTTGTGTATCTGAGATGAAACAAAAATGGCAGTTGCCTCGAGTTGTCTTAGCCACACGAGGGACTCCTCAACATTTAAAGCAAAAGATGGGTATGGCACACTACTTTAGTCCATAGCGCACAGCTGAACATACAAACACCTTCACTTACCAAATGGTTAAAAAAAATCACTATTTTATTTAATTTCCTTTTAGCAGGAACCTTTCTGCCTACACTCTTTAGAATCCAGACCCCCTGGCACCATTGCTTTAGCAACACTGCCATCCTTTCAATTGATTTCAGCAGGAGGCCTCCACACACATCACAATATCTAAGACGTTGGATTGCAAAGTCATAGCCTGAATTTCCACAGGGAGATGGTCATAAAATTAATTGGTGTTTCTTTTGCCAGTGGAAAAGTTTACATTTCTCAGCAACAGAGTTACAACACAAAATCCAAGTGCTCTAATTCACAAATTCTGCTGTAATTGCTCATGTGAGTGCTTCCTCACTCTCTTCCTCTCTGGGGAACAGACAGCACTTCTCTGGACACACCAAAGTCCTATGCCGCATCACTAGCAGTAGAAAACACCCATGGCTACAATGCACCATGAAATATGTCATCTGGCAAAAGAGCTCAATCCATAGAAAAGAAACCCAAAACATACCACACACACAAAACCCCAAACACAACAGGCATGAGACATCCAAACTAAAACAACCCAGATGTCAAGGTTCATTGTAAGAAGCCCATGCTTTCCAGAGAAGCTTGGTTTCATGAGCATCCTCTTTCCATCCAAACAGATATTGATGACAATGAACTAAAAATTGAACTTCTAGCCCTAATACCATGATTTAATTTGTTGACTAAGGCACAGCCTAGTCTCTTTGAAAAGAGAAAAGCATTGTATATGATGCAGTGCCATTTGTGACCGTAGCTGTCTTTGGAAATCACAGACCTGACCAGTTACTGACAACCAGCGTTGTTTGTAGGCATCAATGCCCAAATTGCTCCGAATCTGACCAACTGCTTCCTGGACCTTATCATCATACCATACACAAAACAAAAACAAGAGGGGCTCTTGCGGAAGTCCAGAGGAAAGCAGAAACCAAGCCCTGTGAGGTGGTAGACACCAGAGGGGAAGCAGGCGTAACGGTCCGGGAGAAAAGAGAAGTTTGACATGCTTTCCATCTGGAGCAGGAAGCTGCTCTCCTACCCGATTGCAACAGCTTCTGAAGCTGCAATAACAAAATGAGAACTGACAAGAATATGGAAATGGAGGAAAGACAGCCCTCTGACTCTTGTCACACTTGAGCAGATAAACAACTGCAGGCACTAACTTTTTGTCCCAAACAGATTATGCAGATGCAGAGACTGCTTTAGTGGTGTGAGGGACAAAACCCAGCAAGGGACACAGCTGTGGAAAATACCAGCGCTTTTTATCTATCTCCTTTAAACAGTTATTTTAATTTAACAGGAGCTCCTTTTGGACCACACTGATAATCCATGTGCTTGCAGAGCCCGGCTTAAAGCCCCGGCTTCTCCCAGCACTTCCATTCATTTCATGCTTCCCTCAAAGACACCCAGGATTGCTCTCTGCTAGCTGCTGCAGCTGTGGGGCACTGCTGCAAAACTAGGATCAGACTACAGAGATGCTAGCTCAGCGCCAGTGTCACAGAGACACTCGTGACAAGTTTCACCACAGCAAAGGAAAATTCTCCCAACCTGTTATTTTCTATTCAGTGAGAAGATTACTTCAAGCAGCAATAACTTAAAAACAGAATTCTGCTCCCAAGTCTGTGCAAATGAGGGAGACTACAGCTATTTCTGCACATGCCACAGTCTCTTCTCTGGTTTCCACAGAGAAGAAAGTTGGATGCACAGGCTGGCTGGAAAGCCACCATTAGGCAAACCTGTGCCTAAATCAAGCCGTAAGGCTCAGGATGATATGTTTCCAAACTGGCAAAATCTTTCTCCTCCAACCATGGTTCTGGAACACTTTCACATGCCTTTGGTTGTGGGAGCAGAACTGTCAGTTGTCGCTGCTGCCTGTCACCAGACAGTGACATCTTAGCAAGCCTCCAGGCATAGCACAGAGTCTCATGAAGGCTAGCAAGGAAAAAGGTGGAAGTGAGTGAAAAGCAATTTTGTTTGTACAAGAGTTTTGGAGCTTGATGTGGATAAATGGATAGTGTAGGAATCAGTAAGAGCCACATTCATATCAGTCATGGGCTGTAGCGCTTCCCTTTGACTACAGTCTCTCAGAAAGGGAGAAGAAATGTAGAATATTTCCTGGGTTATAAATATCAGATGATGGTGGACCCAGCATGAAATACTGCAGGATCTCAGTTACACATTTTATTTTAATCTTTGGACTTCTCATCCCAATTCAGGATTCAGTTTTGCAATCAGCCTCACCAAGCCATCTTGCGATACTAATGAATTAAAAAACATCATCATAACCAGTTGCTCATCCGTGCTGAGGAAGAGTGATCCACAGATCCTGGGAAGAGCAGCTGTGCTAAGACTTCACTGCTGAATGAGTACTGACTATCCACCACTGTGGATAACTTGCTTTCCCTGAACTTGGCACTTTTTCCCCACACAGTAGGTTTTAGCCATATATAAGCTATCATCTGAACATGCTTCAGATTGAAGTGGCAGGAAGGACAGAAGCAGTTATTAAGCACAGGGTATGGGAGCTTTGAGCACACCTTGGAGATTTTTAAGGAATATGTAATCTGGTTTTTACACCACTTCCATATTTTATTGCTGTCTTCTATGCAGTCTGTATCTCATTAAAAATGCAACTTTCTGTCTCCAAACAGATCCCCACCAAGATTTTGCTTTCAGCATTGACCGTTGTTCTGATGTGTCAACCCACACCTTTAACATCAGAGCTGCAATCTTGCTAAGTAAGTAAACTGGTATTTCCTCACACCATAAACATGTAGTTCATATGTGAGTGCTGGTATTAAGCAAGCGAGGGTGACAACCTCCTACGAAACAGGAAGGGGCTTCATGTCTGAGAAACTTCAAAACCTGTGCAAGGCTACAGAAATGTCAGTTCTGATTATCAGCTTGGCCTCAGACTATGTATGTCACCCTAAGCAAGTAATATCAGCCCTCATCCTCTATTCCTCTCCTACCCTTCATTAGTAAATATGGATACCCAAGGTTAGGGGTGCTCTAAAGCTTGTCTTCACAGCTAAATCTTCTGGGGAGAATCTTGCTGAACGAGAGAGCTACAGCAGCCACAGTCTCATGTCAGCACCAGCAGTGCTCACTAAATTGTCAGGGATGACCCTTGAAGGTAGGAGACTGAAGGAACTCCTACAGAGCAAGGTGGAGACATCTCTCTGTCCCTCCTGGGCATGCAGAGAAGCATGCTATGGGAGTGCTGGGGAAGCATTAGCCTGAGGCAACACAGTCATGCCGTGAGCTCGGCACCTGTGCTAGCTGAAATTATACCCTTCAGCCCTTGACTGATCAGCAGTAAAAGGTCAAAAGCAGAACCGTATTTGAGCTAATGGGCTAGGTGTGCAAGTTAATATTAGCCATAGCTTGCTTTGTGACCCTTGCACAGGAAAGCCACCTTTTTGCAACCCTGCTGGCCCTACCATGAACCTCTACTACCAGAGCATAAACATGAGAGCACTGCTGTATGCTCCCAGTGCTGAAAGTAAATTTACATGCCAAGTGTCTTTTAGCACTTGGGAATGCTTCCTTGCATACAAAAGGTCTCCCTCCTGTGAGACATGCTGCCCTTTTGCCTAGGAGCATCAGTTTTCAGGTGGCTGCAAAGATAAGCCCAGGCATTTGCAAACACTTTACCAACTCAGAGTACAGAATCTCCCTCTAAATCCAGTACCCTCACTGGCTGTATCTATGTTAGGAAGCCAGGCACAAGCAGAAAACCTCCTATCACTGCCAGGCTGCTATGCTGGTCCCTGGCACAGGTTTGGCTCAAACACAGGTTTGAACTACTCTTTTCCCAGGGAGCAGGTAGAGGCCACAGACTGCTCCCAGGGGCCCATTGCACATGGTCCCTCTGCTAATTCAAGTAAGAAGTTTAGATGTGAAGACACTAGATTTATGATGCAAATTGGCCTCAAAGTTAGAGAAAGGTCATGGGTGTATTTCTTTAACAATTAAGATATATGTATTATGTCCCCTCATATACCTTAAGGGACTTAGGGACCTGTTCCTGAAGTATGGATTTCTAAGTATTAGGAGTTCTTAGTGAAGACATCAATGGCTTGAATAGCAGGGGAAAAGAAGAGAATCTTTAAAAATAAAGTAATAAACCTGTTTACCCTTGCACTTTCTCCAAGCTCTCCTTCTGCTTTGTGTGCAGGACACAGCATCAAGGAACTGTATGCCAAGCTTAACCTCATCGTAAATGGGAAGACCGTCTTAACCTACTCGGAGACGCTTTGTGAGCCGGGTCTTTCTAAGCTTATTTTCTGTGGAAAGAAGAAAGGAGGTAATTTAGGTAGCACTAAGTGTTTGATGGCTACTGAATACTCCAAGCAGGATGCACCCGCTGTGCTGTTGAACTCACCAATACATAGTAATGTTCTGTTTACTTCAACAGCATGTTAATGGATGACAGAAACACAGTAGGACAGAGACATTTTAATTTCAGAGCCTGTTTTTTCCCCTAACCTGCTTGCTTTTCTTTTAATCACAGAATACTGCATGCACATGGGATTTCAAGTCCATAAAAAGTAACTGTGGTAATGTGGCCCCATCCAACAGCACAGAGGTTCATAAGCCCTATTTATAGCCACATGGTTGTCATGTGAGCAAGAAATATGACAAAAATAAAAGCCAGTTCTAGAAAATAAGTGGCTGAGCAAACAAACAAGCCATTCTGAACATGTTCTTTACTATTGAGCAAGTAACACTTCCTGTGCTTAAAGGCAGTTCTTAACTCACTTTAGGAGAAATTATGCTTGAATAAGGATATTGGGATCAAAATACTATTTGATACCATCTATGGTTTGCATCTTGTTTCTGCTCAACACATGCCTATGCAGCAGTCAGATGATTTCAGTTCATGACAGTAAAACTGCCAACTGATGCAGACTTACACTAGTTGGTTTACAGCGGCATTAGCTGCCCCCAAAAAGCAGGCATCTTTGGTCCCATGTGAGCCTGGGCACCTCAAGGTCCTATCTGCCATGACACAGGTAGTGAAAAGGTAGTTATGGTATGTCTGGAAAAGCTATAGTCATCCCTCTGGACTGTAATATCCACGTACCTTAAATGGTTATTTTCAATTCCCTCTTACATCATGATCATCTCTTTCGGCTGATTTTAAAATAAAGAGGTAGAGCTTCGGGGAAGTTTCAGAGTTTTTAGAGCATTAGTTAGTTTCAGAAGCTCTGCTTTCCTTTCACTGACTTGCATCTGCATCCTGATAACGCTGCAATAATTCATGTGCAAGGGCTACGAGTTTAAAGACCATGCACAGAACTGCTGCTAAGACAGCCCTTGTAAAATTACTAAGAAATTTCACAGAGCATAGAAATATCACAGAGAATAATCGAGAAATGCTGCGTGAGCAACCAATTATGTAAATCCTGTAAGCCAGATAGACAAAAAATTAAATTCAGAGATTTCTTCAATTGTGTATTGAGTTACAAGAGGGAAAAAAACACCCACAGGCCTACTGAAAAACTGTCTTATTCTGGTGAAGTACTAAATAACATCCTTTAGAGAATACATTAAGGAGAAGTAGAGTCAGTCCTGAGCTGAGCACAAACTGGCATTCACACATTAAGCCACAAAGCCAAAGCCTCCTGGGGTTTCCAACTCCCTTAATCTTAAACTGACAGGTGATTGTTTCTACTAATTGAAGTACATTATGATATAAAGCCATAGTTGGTGGTTTAAATAATACTATATATCTTCATTTAGAAGCATGCCTCAGTTAGTGCAAAGACCTCTGCCACACACTTTAATACATGACCTTTTGTTCAGTAGCTGTTTTTATTTAGCAATTAAGCCACAGCAGGAAAGAACTAAACTTTCTCAGACTAAGGTTCAAACTCAAAATGTGGTATTTTTTAATTAAATGACATTTGATTCTAACCCATGTTTTAGGACACAGAAATCAGCTGAAGGCCAATATGAGGCAGTTCAGCAGAGCCATACTTGATCATATTGGCACAGCTCTAAATCTGACCTAATAGCTATGCAGAAAGGACAATATTGTGAATGGCCAAGAATGCAGCCTAGCAAAGGTACAGAGGAGCAGATAGCCTTTTCAAATGAAGCTTTTCATGCAGAGCCCGTTTTTCCTTGTTATATGGGCAACATTTCCAACATCTGGTCAGATCTAACCCGAGTTTAAATATAGTTCCACACAGAATTTGCTTGTCTTCCACAAGGAGGCCAAGTATTTCCTGTTCCTCCCTTTCCCAAAGTGAGACAGAACACAGCTCTGCTATAGGCTTTATTGGTTCACTCAGCCATGTGGACAAGCAGAGCAGAAGTTGCAAGGAAAAGAGACTTCTAAGAGCCAGATGTAAGAGTCTTTGGTGTTTGGAGTTGCTTTAGTATTCTTTGCTCTCCTATAATCCTACACTTTTGCCATGACTGGAAATACTTGAGGAGACTTGACATAGCTGGAAGTTTCATGTTCATCATAACCATGCAGTATTTACTATTTATGTTACACAAAATTCACATCTGGCACTCCTAAACAGGATTCCAAGACCTTTTTCTTTGAGCTGTATGCCTGTTGCAAAGTTGTTAGCTCAAAGGTTGCAAAGAAATGGGCCGCTGCCCCTTTTAGAACAACAACAAAACTGCTAAGTTCTGAGGCATAACATGAACTCAGGTCTTTCTCTTTTTCAGTAGAAAGTTCTGGTTATTGCCCATTTCCTCCAAAGAAGACGGTTACATAAGATTTAACAGATTTCCCAACACAATCACCGAAATCGGAGAAAAAGACCTGGCAGGGTAATATTTAGCAATGTGCCAACCACAACTTGCAGGCTTATACAAAGCTCCCTGATAAAAACATAGCTGCATCCTCTGCAAGTCCGCAAGTTTTGTTTCAGGCCCCACTGATAAAGGCACCATCAGAGCACTTGCACAATTCCTTGTGCACACTCCCAAACCATAGAGAAACACCCCCTGTGCTTGCCATCTCCATTCTTTGCATTATTGTCTCTTTGGCAAGTGTTACGGTGAGCAAGTTTCTAAACTAGCATTTGTGAATAGAAGTAAAGAACATAACATGAATTACAGAGCTGGGTATTGCATTGAGAGTTCAGGTACATGTTTCTGAGAAAGCCGCTACACCACAAAGCTAGGTCTTTGGGCTGACATGCAAACCCTTTCATCTCATTTCTTCCTCCTCGGTAAAAAGAGAGAGGATGTTTCTCACCTGGCTATGTATTTATGTACAATTTTCTCACTCATCTATACAGATATAGCTGGCAGTTACTCAGATCATTCCTACATCCCTAAAACTCGGAGAAGTTGTGTCAGTTGCATGGGTGCAAGATCGTGTCCTAGAACAACTCCAACACGGAGCATTTAAGTTCTAAAAAGACTTAAAACAGAAAAAGGAAGAGGTGGGTGCAGATGTACAGGGCCTTTATATAGTACAAGACTGTGAGAACGTACAAAAATTTTCAGTGCAGGGAAGATTTGAGAAAGAGGAGTGAGAATTTCATTATAGGTGTTTTGTCAGGAGTGAGAGGCATCTTCACGATAAATGATAACCAGTAACTTGAAGTAATCCTCAGGAAGTTTTCTTACACATTTGGAAGCTCTGCTTCAGACTGGAAACTACTAGAGGCCTGCTCACTGGCAGGGAAAGGGACTAAAGTTATTTTCGGTAGAAACAACAGTGAAAAGCTGTTACAGTAAATACAACATCATCACCTTGAAACAGTGGTACACTAGGAATATTTTCCAGCATGCTCTACAGAAATCAGCTTCAGTTAAGTCTTTAATAAAAAGGTCTGAAAATAGAAGGTGGATTGAAAGCCTATCATTGATGACAGCATGCTTGACAGATATCATAACTTACCAACAGACTAATAAAGACATATGAGAATTTTTAATTGGAAAAACGCACTCATGTTTTATGCTGCTCCCAATGTCTGTACATTTTTTTGCAGCTACATCTGGGTTTGCTCTAAAAAGAAACCACAAAATTCCTTCAATGAGCTTGGCTCAGTGTTTGTGACAGTTACACTGACTGCAGCAGATGTGTTCATCCTCTTTCAATGGAGGATTATAAAAATGTATGAATATAGGGAGAAAAATGTATATGAAAGATGCTGTGATAAACTACAGTCTTTAAAGCCTTGGAGGATGTTTACACTTCTGGAATTATAGCAGGAATCCTCATGTGAGAGGAACATTGAACAGGCTTTGAAAAGCCTGATGCAGCCAGCATAGGTACTGAGGAGGTTGCCATGGTCTGAAGTGAATATGAATAAGATTCAGCAGACCTATGCATCCATATTGTTTCCTGGCAAGTCTCAAGTAGCTGAAAATGAAAACTGCCCTTGGTTTCCTCTCAGGACATACTTTCAAAACAGCATAGTCTTTCCTCCCACCCCTCATTGTTGAGCCAAGGTTGGAAAGTCTCTCCAAAGGTCATTTAGTCCAGCTCCCACCTACGTCACCCAGGACCATCTACAGCTGGCTGCCCAGGACCATGTCCAGGTGGGGTTTTTGAATACATTCAAGGATGGACACTCCACATCATCTCTGGGCAACCTGTGCCAGAACTCAAGTTACTCTTATAGTAGGGTGAAACCTACTGAGCTTCAGTTTGTGCCTGCTCCTTCTTATACTGTCACTGGGCACCACTGGGAAGAGCCTGGCTCTGTCCTCTTTACATCCTCTCTTCAGGTGTTTGTACATATTGATGGGCCTTCCTCTAATCCTTCTGCTCTTTAGGCTAAACAGTCTCAGTTCCCTCAGATTTTTCTCCTTGAAGAGATGTTGCAGTCACTAAAAGATAGTACAGCCCATGAGAGCAATTCCATTGATTAGTGAGCAAAGGCATAGCTACCACACATCAGAGAAATTATGGAAGACTTCTCAGAGAGGGCTGAAGCAGAGCCCCAAGACTGCATCTATCTACCTCTGATGTAATTGTTACTTTGTCACAGCAAAGTAGGGGGGAAAAATAGCTTCTACCCACACTCAAGGAGAGAGATTAGCATTGCCATCATTTCAGAAGCAAATTTATGGCCTGACGACTCCTACTTCATTTTAAAATATAGGCTTTGCAGAGCTTGAGTGCTGCATCTGTATGTTTAGATTCTGGATGGCTTTCTGACAGTGTAGGTGAGCCTAATAAGCTGCATGATCCAAGAGGAGTTTTCCCCACATCCCTGTGGAGAAGGACTTTGGGGAGGGGTGACTGTTCACAGCCCAGGCTCCTCTCTACTCTCCTCTGCTGCCATGCAAGATTTGCTAGGCTTAGAGTTGATTGAAAGAGAAATAGTCAAAGAAGGCTCTCCACTGAAAGAGAGGACACATTGCACGGTCCACACCACCCTGAGGAGGCAGCTCACAGTATGGCTTAGCACACATCAACACATACAGCTCAAGTCCCACGGAGGACACTCATCACCCAAATCATGCAGTTTGCAAAGCCTTTAACTCGCATTTAGACTCTATTAAAGTTGTGAGCTGAGAAGTGGGCTGCTCTGTATTTTTAAAACTCTTGAGTCACTGCTCTCTGCAGTGAAGATGTGTCAGACTCCAGGGCTCTGCTGCGTGCACAGAACCAAGCAGCAACGGTGACTGCTCTTTGAAAAGACTTCTTGGTGGACAGGTGAAATAGCCAGGGACGCAGGGAGGAATGAGTACTGCAGCAGAGCTGGTCAGTTTGAGAGTTAGTTACAAACCAAAACATTCTATTCTACATTTTGGCATTAGGTTTTTCAGGGCAACACTGAGAGAAGTTCTGCATCTTCCCCACCTCCCAGAATCATCAGAGCATTAAGTTTAATAAGCTCATCATTAATGCAAAGGTGTAGAACACTGGTGATGTCTCAGGTTTCTTCTATTCTTCTCCTGCTTCTTTCTTACAGTTACGATTCTTTCATACAAGTTTGCTACAAGGCACTAACATTTCACAGCATGTGTAAGGAAGACTTTCTGTGGACTCTGTTCCAAGTCAAATACCAACTGCATGGTGGGATGGACCACATGACACAAAAATGTTGTTACAAACCTTTTATCCAATCTTTCACATGAAACAATTTAAACCAGCACAGTGAGACTGGACTAAAACAACTCTCTAGAAGAGACAAGCATCAGTATGCCAGCACACAGTCATATAAACATGAAACACTCCTCTGTCACTGTCAAAGTAAAGACTGTTCCATGACACCTACAAAAGAGAATCCTTAAACAGTTCTTAGACTTTTCCACAACTTGTGGAGGGCAAGTTGTGCAAGAAATTCTGAAATACTGTAACATCTACCAATTTTATTTTCAGTCAAGTCTGCACAGTTTAGCCCAGTAAGCTATGAAAAAAGTAGGAGGAACTGCAGAACAGCTTGCTAATTCTGTCCATTACTGCCAAAGTTGCCCTTTCTTCCACAGCAAAGAGCAAGTATGCCTTGCTGTTAGGGAGATGAGGATTGGAAGCTGGAGCTGC
The DNA here is from genome assembly GCA_026283785.1 of Coracopsis vasa. Classification (NCBI taxonomy): domain Eukaryota; kingdom Metazoa; phylum Chordata; class Aves; order Psittaciformes; family Psittacidae; genus Coracopsis; species Coracopsis vasa. Next base: position 34,960 of record JANHGB010046745.1, read on the forward strand.
TGGGCTCTATTCCAGTCACCAACACGACTTGTGATGGCTTTAGCACATCATGTAACTTATCGGTGAAAGCTCTCTCCGCAGCGAGACAGACATGTTTTTATTACTTCATGGTCACGTTCAGCAAGCAGTCAGAAGTCCACACCTACAGAAACACTCAGCTCAAATGGGTTTTAATTAAAGTTACCAAAACAGGACCGTCCAATTATTGCAGATGCAGGCGGTTAATAGATCATGCTAAAGGACTTATTTCTGGCAATTCCCCCTCCCCTTTCATTTCCTCATTTGCAGGATTCATGCTGATATAGGAACACCCACCTGGTTGTGCAAAGCTATGCCCCCTGCTCCACTCAGACAGGGGCTGCAGGTTCTCCTTGAGGCCAGGCTCTGCCCTGCTTTCCCCATAAGACAGCACACATCCTGATGTTTCCTCAGGAGGGCTGTTATAAGACTCTATAGAGCACTTTGCAGTTCCATAACACTTGTCACTGGAGCACTTTGAAGCACTATCACAAAAAAGCATCTACGATCAGCTGCTTGTTTCCTTCACATGCTGCACGTCTAACCACCTACCACCATTTCTGCTTTCAGAGCACCTCTACTATGAGGGACCAGTCACACTGGGCATCAAAGAAATCCCCCAGGTAAGTTCTCCCAAGCAGAAGGGCTTTCTGGATGAGGTATAATCAGAGGACGACCAGCAATCACATCAGCATATTCCAGGCTCCCCCAGATTGCACACTGGATCTGATAGTGTTTACATGACTAATCCTTTTTAATATGAAATTAAGTTGGCTTTGCTTAAAGCATTATGGAGAGATAGACAGGTTTTCTTAGGATAGCAGGTCCCCTCTGCCAGCACTAAGTCATGCAGCCATACTGTTCTTTAGTAGGCTCCCCCTCTATTTCCCTTAAAATAGCAAGAAAAGCAGCAGTTCCAGGAGACTCCTGAGAGACCAAGGCTGCAATTCAGCTCACTCCTTAGTGGGCTGAGCAATTTGGAGAAGCTCATTCATCCTCACTAGCTATGAAGGTAATTTAATCAACTGTTGTAATTGTATGAGTTCCACTGAGCATATATGGTGTTAGATACAGGGACAGAAGTCTTCTAGGTTGCAATTGGAAGTACAAGTTAATTAGGCCAAGAACACTTTCTCTAGACTTACGGAGTCTTAAAATAATAAGATGATTTCTTAGGAAGGTAAGAAAACCGGCAGTACTCTAGGCACTGCTCTGAATTTCCTGGGCATCCGTTACAGAAGGTCTTTACAACCAGCCTTCTCCATGCTGAATTAAGTCTCCTTCTAGAAGGTCAACCAAATCACATTGCAAAGCAAGATTAGTCTCAAACATTTAATGCACCAGAATCTCTTAACTTGCACAACATGAAGCCATATTTGACCAGTAAGTAACAAAGAATTTTTAGCTGCATGCATGAAGAGACTAGACTGAAGGGGAAAAGGCAAGATCTGGATCATCAAGGTATCTGTTTGAGAACATGGCGAAGCAAGTATCACAGTCACTACTGCAAATGCACACAGTTCAGGTGGTCAGTCACACACGGCTTAGATTTACTCCCATAAGAAAAGCACAGCTTGAGCTCCCAGTTCAGCAGCAGACGTAAAACCTATGTCAGAGCCTCAGACATGAGGTCTGGGGCCTGCTTTGCACTGGATCAGTTCAGGTGCAGGAAGAGACAACAGGATCAGAACAGGGATACAGAACAAGGACATGAGTCCCAGAGAGCCTGAATTGCCAAGACTGGCACAGGTGATAACAAGGATATCTGGCTTCTGGGTGGATTGAGCCTTTCAAAACAGCTACTTTCTCATATGTCTCAGTCTTCCCTTGGTGATAATAGTAACCACAACCTTCACTTTCCAAGGTTTTCACACAGGGAGCTGGGCCCCCTCATGCAGGCTGCTTTCCTATCCTTACCAGCCTGCTTCCCTAAAGGCTACGCCTAAAGATGCTGTGTTGAGCAACATCTTTTGATCTCTCACACCAGAGTGCCCAAGCTCATATGAGTCAGCATCATGGTCCAGGAGCATCTTTACTAACATGCCAAGGCTCTAGATAAACAAAGGCATAGGTCTTTAGACCAAGAGAAATCCCTAGAAACATCCACAGAGACTAATAAAACTCCAGTTCTGGGTAAATTAGCTGAATTTGGAGCCAGGAATTCTACGAGTGTTCACAATCATCTTTTAATAATAATTTTTACCCATGAGCAAAAAATTATTCTGGAGGAGAAAAAAAATATCTAAATCACTAATGAGCAATGGAAATGAGTTATTAGAAACTCCCTTCCATGAATAAAACTAGAAGCTTTGGGGGAATTAACATGCTTGTGAGAAAAGGAATAGGAAACCTTTTTTGTTAATTAATCAATCAGGCAAATAACGCCATCCTTCCATGCCAGCAATAAGGAGCTATCCCAAGCATTAATTGTCTTCTGCTCCGTGTGAAAAGCAGCCTCATCTGGCCAGCCTGATGGGCATTTGCACAGTTTGCACAGCAATTACAACAAGGCTGCATTCTCATGAGCACGTTGCCATGGGGCCTCTCTTTAAATTTGGATGTTACACTTAACTTGAGCCTCTCTGTGAGGACACAGGCCATTTATTGCTTTAGAAATCCTGTGGTAAAAGGTAAATGCCAAAAAACCTGACTCATTCTAACTGTGTCTCTTTCCACTCCGCAACCAGAAGAGTTCTGAGCAGGGCAAGAGCTTTCTGTGGTTCAAAGCCAGAAGGCCACTGCTGCCAAGCTCTTCTCCCCCAGGTTTTGCTCCCCTCCACACTCCAGAAAAAACAGACAGAAATGCTGCAGTACCAGTAATCTAGAGGGAATGAAATCTAGTTCACCTCTTCTGAAGAAGTTAAATAAGCTTTGTTACCTTCTCTGCCTAGTGCTGCTACTTCTCCAAGTGTCTGGAAAGAGCAGTTTTGACCAATACAGAAAAGCCATAGTTTAAAGTTGAGATTTTTTTGAACTGCAACAATAAAAAGTCCTCCCCCCCCAAAGCCAGAATTATTAGTAATTTTAACTACAAAATTTGAAATTAAACTACCTCTTGTTTTATCACATAGGAATTCATTACAGATTGAGTCATCTATACACACATATCCCCCAAGCTCATAAATGTTATATTGATAACAGTGTACACACTGAACAATAAGATCCAAGGAAGAGAAGTGCCAGACAGAGCACCTCTTCCCCTTCCAGTTACTAAACAGCACAGGCCATATTGTGCTTGATCATAAGAGACATGAAAAGTTACACAGATCTGAAATGAATTTTTATGCATCAAAACATTTTGTTCCCCTTGCACTGTTTTAATTTTGAACTTGTGCTGTCAGCACCGACATCCCTGATGAGGTTATTTTGGTAGAAAATATGGGCAAGTCCTTTAACAGTTCTGAAACTTTTGGACAGGAAATGTTTTGGGGAAACTGGATAGGGAAAGTGTTATTCTGTTTCGAGGAAGAGGGCTCCCTCACAGAAACAGAACCAGTCATAAACTATTGATGGGCTAATCTCTTGCTTTCTGTTTGTCTCATACAGGGAGATTACGCTATTTCAGCAGAGCTGACTAATGAAGACCAAGTCACTGTCGCTTGTGCCTATATCACTGTGAAAAATTATTTAGATTATTATTAGCAATAAGCCAATTTCATGAGAGCTACCAAAGCTGTTCAAGCCAAGAGAGCTGCTTGCATGCCACAATGATTCTGAAGGAAATAATCCCCACGTGGTGGTTCTGATGCTACTCCTCTTCATAATTCACTATTTTCAAGATGTGACTAGACCCTCTAGTGGTAATTTTCTCTCTAAATGCACACTGTAGCCTACTTTTTCCTTCCAACATATACAGCTGCAAGTAGAAAGTATCTGATATCAACATTCTCATCTTGGGATGAAAATAGCATGAAACAGAACAGGCAAGAGCCTAAACTTCTCTTTTTTTCCCCAGCAAATTATGGAGGTATCATTTTTAACAGGCTGAAGATGACTTTCACATATATCACTTATCATGCAGTTACAGCACTCAACATTTTCAATCTTCTCCGGAGCCTGTCAGGAGCTTCCACTAGTATAGATTTTGTTATACCACAGAACAAAGACCACATAGTATGAACATGGATTTTTCCCAGTGATCCATGCCCTGTTACCAGATTCACATCACTCAAGTCTTCTGGGGTCTACCTAGGATTTCACTCTTTAATGTCTTTTAAGTGGTATGTGAATCATTCTGCTATGTGTTATGTGCTCTTCTTGCTTCTCAATAAATTCATAATGAAAAGAAATGTTCTTATTTTTCCTCATGGCTCTGGATCTAGCCAAAGCTTAGAGTAGCAAAAAAAGGGAGGGGAGAAAAGATTAAGGGAAACAAGTTACATGAGCAGTTCAATATGAAATATCAGACATGTTGACAAACATTTTATGCTAGCAGAGGACAAAGTGTTCCTTGCTTTGAGCATGAAGCCGCAGGAGAAGCAATCACTAATTACACTCCCAGATGCAGCACATCCCCAAACCCTCTCATTCCAGGAGCCTTTGCAGCTGGCATAACTGATGGGTAGGTGGATAACCAAGCACAAGGCAGGACACAGGAACAAGATTTTGGCCTGGAGTGTATGGACACCTGTTTGGGAGACTTGTAGTGTAGGGGAGGATCAGGAGTAGGGTTGAGTTCTAATTTGGAAAGGTATGGGCAGGAATCAGAGCCACAGGAGCCTCCTGTAGCTGAGCACAGCCTTGTGAAGGATGGTAGTGAGCATTGGGCTGCACGCCTCGCCTGGGAGAGGTTCAACATGTACAGCTAGGGCAGCTGTGGCTCACAGCTGGCCACACAGGAGCTCTGACACATGGCCTCCATCCTGCACACCCACATGCTGCAGCTCAAACAAATTCCTGAGCAGCAAGAGCATCTCTGCCGCACAGATGACCAAACCGCAGAGCAGCCAACAGCTTGCGGCAAGGGAGCGGCCCTCGCTTCCCTCCCATGCAGCAAAATCCTCACCTGCCATCCCAGCAAAGGCAAGCAAGCCTCTGAGGCCCTGACTCACAGGAGGGAGGCCTCCCACTGTTGAACATGGACCAGCAAGTGCCACAAAATGGGATACAGCACGTTTAACATACTGCTGTTTCAGCCCATTTCCATTACACCCTGTTTTGGAAGCAGTTCATCCAAGTCACCACCATTGCTGTGTTTTAGGTCTTCATAACTCATAAGAGTGTCACAAAACGTACACAAGCTCAGCATTCCTCCTTAGGTCAGTATCTCTTCAGATTCACCCCTCCCCAAGATATATCAGAAAAGCCATACTTTAAGAAGCTAATAAAACTGCATTCAACAGCAGCACATGCACAAGCGTCCACTTGCTCAGCCCTGCTCCACCACAACCACACAACAAAAGCATGACTAAAATCCAAATTCCTGCCACCAAGCTTCTTGGCCTGTTATCTGATGAAACATTTGCCAGATGAAAAACAAACCCATGCTAGTTTGAGCACTTCTACTTGAAATCAGTCCCACAATAGCCAAGGTCCACTTAGCCAGATTTGCCAGGCTCCTTATACCCTGGAGAACAGCTCAGTGAGCCCCTAGGCCCACCACAGCAAACAAGCCAGCCTTCTCCTCCACATGGTGCAAGGGCTCCCCTAGAGCATCTGTAGCAGAAACTGCTCCAGGAGATCTCAGCTGCCCAGAAAATGGGAATTTAACCTCTAAAGCATCAGACTTCTGGCCCTCAAGATCTTCCATCATTGACTCTTCACTGCCCAGCTCACACACAGATATTGCAGAGCTTCACCCAGCACCAGCTGAACATTTGGCTTCCTATCACAAAAATTACTTGCCCTTTTTGTCTTGGAATTAAGCTGAAAAGCCAAGACTAAATCTTAAACCCATCTTAATCCAAGCCTTAAACTGGAGATAGCAGGAGAAAAAGTATGTTTGCCATACTACAGAGCCATGGAGCTTCGTTGTCCAAAAATCACTCAGGTCTTAGTTGCTCTCTAAATTATAAAGGGCTCTGCCCCTTCAGCCTAAAAAATGTCTCAGTTTCTTCCTTGAATTTCTGTTTCTAATCAGACACCTTTGTGCCTGGTCAAGCAATAAAAACAGGGCTCATCTTCATTGATCCCAGCACAACTAATGAATCCCTTGCTGTCCCTGAAGGTCTGTGGTGTATTCATACTATTACACCAGAATTCAAAGCTATTTTGCAGATGTCTTTCTGAAGTAAACTAAAAATGCTTAGTAAAGGCACTGTAGCAACACCCAGGCTCTGAACATAGCTCAACTGTGCAAGGGTGAGAGCAACACCCTCCAGGGATTTGCAGCCTGAGCAAGGAGACAGTTGTGTTTTGCCAAAACAAGGATCCACACATTTCCAGCCAGCCCTCCTTGAACAGGGGGATGAGGCATAAGTGAACCCCATGGCCAGATTTTGGGCTTTCAGCCCTTATTGGCAAGATCACCTGAACTGGAAGTGTCTTTATGCTGTTACTTCTGTTATGTTGAAAGATACTACTTTTTCCCATAAAGATTCATCAGTTGTATTTCTCATACACCATCCCCTGCACTCTCCAGTGTAGCCCTAAAATAATCACAGAACGGCTCCATTTTATCCTTTTAATGGTGCTCTACAGCATGAGAAAGGGCAGCAAGGGGAACATCTAAAGGGTGTTATTCCAACAAAAATCAAGTTTTTGACCCAGAGGACACTGGGAAGGTAAAGACTGAAGCTATCTCTATCCTTAGCTCTCATGCAATGGTCTATGATGAAGAATCTGCCTAGAATATAGACCCCAGTCTCTTCAGTGGATTATTCTGAACTAACCTTCCCAGGACTAACAAATGCTTGAGCGAGACAGATGGGATTGGGAGTCTGCTCCCCAGGAGCTCTCATAGAGCTCAAGCAAACACAACGATCAGCGTGCTACAAATACACTCACTAATCAGTTAAAGCTGAGATAAAACAGCTACTACAATGTTTCTACCAAGTCATGCACAACCGAGTCAGAGACTTCTGTATCTCAGCAAAGTCCAAGACCGCCAGACATTAACAGATCTCCCACCGCTCTCTTACACCAGCACACCCCTAGATCAGCATGAACGTCCATCCGCAAACCTAGCTCTCACGCACCCAGCTTCATTATGTGGCTGCACACTGCTGAGACCCTTATTTCTGTGCAGCAGTAAGAAGGGGCTCCTCTAGAGAGCAGCTTTCAGACTAACGTGGCCCCTGCCATGGCCTCCAACCAGCCTTGAATAGGAAAGCCTTCCTGGACCTCATGTGATGGATGCAGTACTTTCCTCACACAGCACAGAGGAGTTGGCTGTGGCAAATATGAGGACAGAAAAGTCACACATGGTCCCCTGGGATAGCAAGGGGAAAGTCTTGATTGGATTGCTTTGCCAGCCTTCCAGCTTCCTCTCAATACCCACACCTCCAGGGAGGCTCCCATAAACAAGTACTCCAGCTTAGCTCTGGCTATGTAATGTAGAGCCATTTAGAAGTAAGAATTGTAAAAAGGTATTATGAAGCAACACTTTGCAGACCAGCACCCAGAGGATTAACTTCCTAGTGCCTGATCTCTTTTCTTGCTGCTCAGCCTGGCCTCTCCTTCAACGCCAGGACATTCTGTGGTTCTTCAGCACTGCTCTGACCCAGCAAGGAGAGCCACAGTATAGCAGGTACATTTAAGTCCAGCTCCCCACTTGCCTCTCTAATATAAACACATTAGGAGCTAGCCTTGAACTGAATATCAACTCAAGCACAGTGGCATCTACAGCAATCAACCCACAGAGTATGAAAAAGAACAATACAGAAGGGACAAAAATGGTGAGAAAAAAAACATGGAAAGTCAAAAATAAACCTGCCATTGCTCTGTTCTTAATATATAAGGTAAAACACAAGATGTTTGCACAGAACATCCCATTCCTGAGGCCTTAAATCTTTCTCCTCTCTCTGCCTCTTTCCATGATGCTCATGTGTTCCTTGCCCACGTAACCTCCTCCCAGAAGCTCTTTAAGTATTTCCCCAGTGAGACTGAGCAAGAACACCACATTCACCAAGCGAGCCCACCCCACCACACACCAACCATGGAGCCCGCAAGGATCAAAGAAGAGCAATTCATTTCAGCCGGGAGACTAATTGGCAAGAAGGATTCAAGCATCTCTAGCTGGGGGAGAAGGGCAACCCCGAGCAAAGGGACCAGACAGAGAAGAGGCTCCGGAAGGGTCAAGCCTGAGGCTCAAGGTGATTTCTGCCAGTGGGGTATTTTGTTGATAGGGGCTGCAGAGCTACTCAGCCTGCTAGACGTGAGCCTGCAAGATGGTAAAGCATTCCCTGTTGGCCCTGGGATAATGCCTGTACTATCTAGTTATACAATAAGCCTTAGGTTGTTTTCCTAAACCAGGCAGCAGCTGGCAAAGCTAAAATAAGCTACTGTTGTCTCACACTGCAGTAAAGCAGCCTCGCACATACTTTCCTTCTCCCTACTGATACTTTTCTTCTTCCACTCAGCTGCACAGAGGATACTGATGCCATCAATTCAAGGGCAGGGCACTCCCAGACTGAGCAGGGAACAACTTAAAAGAGGTTCAAACTCCAACCACTTTGATCAGGAGAGTGGCTCCGCCAGAGCCAAAATAAATGTTTGCCAATAATCTCGTGCCCTCTGTTTGCTTGTGTGGCTCCCATTTTATTAGCTTTCCTATGGTAAATTTTACAGCTGGGGTTAGCAATGTGATAAAATGCACAGATTATTCCTCACTGTTGCCAACTTGCTTCTCCCCAGTTTAATGCAGCTTTACCTTGAAAAACCAAATACTTTGATCCAGGATGCTCTCTTGCCCCTTGCAAAACTTCACCTCCTTCTACTACTTGACAAACATCAGCTTGAAAAACAACCGGCTGTTCCAGGAGCAAGTCATAACCAAGTTTCCCCACTGAATGCTTGAGATGCTCTTTACTACAGCACCCAAAACAGAGATCCTCCTCAACTTTTGCACTGCTGTGCTGGCAGTGGTTAACACTCTCTTCCTCCCAGCAGTGCTCTGCCTGGCCTCCTACAGAGCCCCTCAGATGCTGAAACACAAGCAGCTACAGGATTGGGACCACAGAAAGCTACTGGCATCCTATGATTTGATTTCTCACCCCATCATCACAAAAGCAGGAACTTCAGTGACTGCACAATAGCTTTTAATTCAGCCCAAAACACAATTTTCATCTGTTGTTTCTCCTTGATTTATTCAAGTTATGCACCATCTATTTCCCATTCTGAAAGCCAAGAGAGAAGCCAACAGAAGGAGGGGAACTTTGTTTTGCCTTTATTTTTTCAAGTTCAAACTGCTCACATTGGAAACTACACAAATCTGCATCACTCAGCTGGAGACACCTTTGTTGTACCTAGATAAAAAAAATCAAAGCTGAGCCAATGTATTAACTGTGTCACAGCGAAAGCTGAAGAAGCTGTCAGTAGCTTTCTAGTCCCAACATGGAGTTCCTATTGCTTTGCACAGGCTAAGAAATTACTACTCAGTCTTCACTGTTGAATTTTATGAATGGAAAGCAGTTTTGCCCCAGAGCTTGTATTTATTATTCATAGCTTGGTTTGTTCCCTAAGAAACAGGAAAGTAACATCAAATTCAAGGTCTCCCTGGATGTTAGGGAACTGCAGATCCAGATCAGGAATACACAATGCTTTGCCATTCCTAATTCTTTCATCAACATCTCCAAGGGTAAACACGGAACAAGAGATATGAGAGTTCAAAAAATACATCAGTACTTTGTGGATGATGAGTACAAGTAAACAAACAGGCCTAGAGCCACTACTACAATGAACTGTGGTACGGCAATCGCAGAAGGTGGCAAGCAAACAATGCTGCAGGATTTCTGCACCTCTAAATCACTGCTGCTTGCTCACACAGTTCTCCCTTACTGTAGTGTCTACAGTAACAAACCACTCCAACTGGCCAGCAAAAGAGCTGTGTGGACACAACCCCCAAGTACAGCCAGTGTAGGAAACTTGGATTCAAGTAAACTCTTGGCTATCTCTGGCTTAACCACACCAGAGTATTCTGTGGCAAAGAACAGTCTAGTGCACCTGTGACAATGATTCATGGAATTTTTTCTGTGTTGGCTTGACTGAAATAATCCCTGTGCAGACCTTCGCAGAACTGATGTCACCACCAGGACTGAGAGGTATTTTCTCTGCAAATTTCCTTGTATTTTTCCTTCCACTTAGGATGAAGCCCCAAACACACGTGAAACAGAGCTAACAGACTAATATTGAAGCTTGAAGATTGCTCGATGGCAGGGGATGCAGGCAGACAAAGTAAAGCACACTTTATCTGTAGAGGGTGGTGTCTATAGGATGGATTAAACTGAGGAGCCTTCCAGACATAGACTGGGGTCACACAGCATAAAGGCCTGGTAACAAGAATACTCATCATGAGCTATTTGGAAGAATGTCCGAAACTACTAAGCTGTACCTTGATGATATGGGGGTTTCAGTAGCAAAATTGGCTGAATCAATTCCTGGTTGTTTCACCACACTGGACTTGTGATGTAGCTTTATTCACTTATTTTAGGCTCAGTTCTCTGGTCTGGTTGGTACCGCAAATCCTTCTGCCCAGCTGAAGTGTTGATGTCCCAGGACACAGCATTCCTCACATCAAAAGCATTGCTGAGGTGTCTGCGTTGCCCCACCACAGACTGAAGTGCTGTGCAGGAGGCACTACCACTCTACCAGGTTTTTCCATCACAACCATTTTGAGATGTTCCTGCCACTCCCTGCTTCCGCAGTAGTAACTACACCCACAGAAAACACCGTAGGATGAGATGAAAGGAGAATGGGGAACACCATGAAATACAGATATGAATCCCCAGAGATACAACAGAGGGAAGACTATAAAGCTGGTTGCATAAGTGACTATATTTTTACCATCTAGAGCTGGAAAAAAATAAAACACTCCATGCTGTTACTGGAACCTATGTTTTATAGCCATCTTAGAAGAAAGAGAAAGCTTGAAAGCTGAA